>CM046840.1:13344162-13449162 GCA_025618425.1 Heliocidaris tuberculata
CATGAATTTATGAAGGGATGTTTTTCAGCAAGGGATCATTACAGGCAATATGTTACTCTTTTAGGCATTCAAATTGGAGAGGTTTCAGCTAGGCTTTTGATTTAATGCCTGCAAGCATTTTTGTATGTCAATTTTGTTTCCTCCCTTGGTATTTAGTATGGGAATAGCACTTAGGGAATAATCCAATACAGTTATTTTCATGCCAATCTAATGTTCACCTTTCTGTTCATTAATAAGTCTACTTATCGACATTTTTTCCAATTGTGTGCTTAGAACTCACTTAATTTGATAAAATATGAACATTTCTTTGTACATTATTTCTCAAAGTCGATTTTTCTAGCATCACTTTTTCATTGTTTTTATCTACATGTATGTGTATTTTGGCAATCTATAATTTGTTTGATCTATCCATCTTTCTAATTCTCTGTCTGACCATGTCTGTGTCTCTCGTGTTATAGATTAAGAAGGTGGACCTGATGGAGACTTTGTTATTAGATCTGGATGATAGAAGGAGAATGATTGAGATTGAACATCAGTCCATGGAGCTTACTGGAGGTAATATATTACGTAATGATTATTATAATATTCTGAATTTTATATGTCTCTAAGCGCTTAACAGATATTTCTTGTTACCCATGTCATCGGATTCATGGCCTTGCCTGCACACATTGTGTGCACATTCTCCACTCCCTTTGGGAGCAGTTCAGCCAGGAGCATTTTCACTGATCAATGTACACAATGCTGATCAAACCAAAATAAAAGAAGTGCGATGCTTTTAAAAGTGTCTGCATTATTTAGATTGTGTAGTGAATAGTAAGATATAATTTAAAGATTAGTGTTATTTCCAGTTTTATCATATCAGGGAAATCATCAAATCATATTCAGTATTTAATATGATAGAAAAAGAATTATGGAGATAAAGTTAGAATTAGTAATGAATGTACTACTTTCTGTCTCTGACCACTGAAATTTAATTGATGCTCTATATAGCAGTTTTTAGTGATCTGTATGATAAGTAGTAAAAATTCTCATTATTACATGTTTCTATTAAACCAGATTCTATGGAGATCAAGCCTGTAATCACAAGGAAACTACGAAGGAGACCTAACGACCCTATGCCTCTACCAGAGAAGAGAAGGAAACCTACACCAGATATCCTTTTCATTTTACAGTTGACCCATTCATGACTAAGACTTAAACCATCTGTGTTAAAGATAAAGTGGAGTTCTGGCCATGTAATTGCATTATGCTAGAAATTGGTTTTAAGCGCTTGGGAAAGGCTAGTCATTTCTACATAATTTGTGTATATTTTGAGGTTTGGGAATCATCAAAATTATTAGAAATTGGCCCAATCCTTTGGACATTATTATGTCCGAATGGACATAAGAATGGGAAAGCTCACAAATTATTTAAAAACTTTACCAGAACTCCATCTTCTCTTAAAGACCCTAAGGTACATGCATGTTGTTGGGTTCTGGTAAGAAATATGTTTGATGTTTAATGTTTCTATTGTTGTATTTTACTTACATAAAATAGAAATGAATAGTACTCAGGATTGCTTCTCCGGTTAATGTTATTGAATAGGAATTTTCTGATTATCAAATTGAAAAAAGGTAAAGCTATCACTCTATTTAATTCACACACTTTGCATTGAGAGTGAATGATATGAAATTGAAAATAGAAGTATTTTTTGTATCAATTTTACCTAACCTTTACAGACTTCTAAGTTATTTTTGTATACTAAGCATGGATGGAAATACGCAGGAAATTCTTTTCATCAGGGGGATGTAACAATATGTAACAAGTAAAATTGAATACCTAAGGTCTGTTTTGTAGATTTTAGACTTTCAATATATTTAAGATGACTCCATTTCTCCTTGACTACCATGTAAGTCAGTTCTGTTACACTCTAAATGATGAAGAGATAGCATCAGATCTCAAGGCTCTCACAAAGGTATGTTATGTTTCAGCAAGGAAAATACACTTTGTTTGCATCATTCCTTCCCTACCTTCTGAAGAACCTGACCAAGTTTGTAGAAACCAGTGAAAAAGAAGCATGGGAGTAGAGAGGGATTCAAAGCTCTGGTTAACAAAATTCTATATTCAAAAAGACGGTGAAATATATAAAATCACTGGCACTGCTACAAGCAATTTTTTTCTGAGGAAAATTTGAAAAGAACTCCCATGAACAAAATTGAATTTTTTTATTCTTGTAGATATGTGCTAAAACTGACAGGTCTTCAAAGTCGCTGTTTTGTGCAGAATTTCCAAATATTGTTCAACTTCATGAATACATTTAAATTGAATTTGAAAGAAAAATGAATGGCATTTACACTTTGAGTAGTGAAGTTAGCTCAAGAATCTGTAAACTGTAAACTGCTAGGTCTTTCATAAACCATGATACTTTTTAGTGATTGTATTGTACTTGTGCTTTTATTTCATGCTGAGTTACCTTGATTTTACTGAAAACAAAATTTCTTGTTCATTTATCACATAGGATCCACATTATCATAAGTATACATGTGCATGAATACAGATTATAGATATGGAATTGAACCATTTCTGGTGTATTTCCTTTCATTTATACAGAACAAAAGTGGGAGCACAAAGAAATCAGGTATGTATACGAATGAGTTGCTAGCTGACATTTTAAATTTGCTTTTCTATTTGCATGTCATGGTAAAGGGTGAATTTTATTACATGGCCTATACCACTTTGATCATTTTCCAAACCTATCTGCGTGTCTTTCAACTCAACTAACAAATTTGAGAAATAACTTGAAGGCATTAATTGGCATCTTTTCTTGAAAAATGTTCCACAGAAACAAACATGTATTGTACTCTCCCTTTTACTGATATTAGTTGTGGCAAGATTTATACAATTGTTACCAGGCACAGCAATTTCTTGTCACGGCTGGGGGGGGGATGCTACTAACCTTTATTCATATTAAAGTTACTGTACATTATTATTTAGTCTTTAAAATTTCGGGGGGGGGGGGGAGAACGTGTCCCCGATATTTACATTTTATTTGATTCTAAACTATTCTTCTGAGGGTTCAGTAAAAAATGAAGGAAGAAATAGTTCAAATAATATTTATTTAAAAATGTTTCAAATAAAATAATCTGTCTGATAGAACATATATTCTTTTCCCATTTATATACTTTCCCATTTTCCATTTTCTAATAATAGAAAGATAATATATGCACTTGTGGTTTGGCAACATATACATAGAATATGCAAACATTAAAAAGTGGTGTATTATCTCATCATCTTTTGAAACCTTTTTGAGTTGTCCCCCCCCCCCCCCCCCCCCCCTTTCACTGTTTGCCTATTTATAAAGCTTTCAGCAAGCAAGTGAGCTATGGTATTTTTCATTCTATACACTGCAATTCCTCATCTTTCCCGTGATTAATTGGTGTGCATTTGATGTGATGGGACATGGGGATGGTTGATTAACAGAATAAGGTACATGTACAGGTAATTACTTTGACTGGGCTTTACAATCAATGTGCCGTACATTTAGGCCCCCTCTTATAAAGAGTTGCGATTGATTGCATATGATTTGCAATTGATGTCAATCGCAACTTTTGTACCTTGCGATAGGAGATTGGAAATTTGCAATTGATTGGAGGACTTGCGATCGATTCGAATCAATCGCAACTCTTTATAAGACAGGGCACAGGGCCCCGTCTTATAAAGAGTTGCAAATGATTGCAAATAATTTGCAACTGATATCAGTCACAACCCTGTACTTAAGAGATTGGAGATTGGAAATTTGCGATCGATTCAAATCAATCGCAACTCTTTATAAGATGGGGCCCAGGAGTGCATAATTTACAAAGAAAATCTACATTTAAGTGATAGATGGGAACCCTTTGTTTTAAAAAAGGGCAACTTCCCTGTCCTTCAAGGACTTGTTCAGATATGACGTGGTAAATAGACCACCTCCAATCAGCGATGCAGCAAAACAGAAGGACATCATTGTACTGCACATCACAAATTTGTATATCGTCTCTTGAGAGACAGAAGGGTGTTGCTGTTGATTTCTGTGTTAAAGAATATTACTTAACACCCTTTTGTTTCTCAGCTGACAATATTAATAAACACAAATCACAGAGTAGCCATAGTGGTATTTGTTATACACCATTTTTGTCTCGCCTCCGTAAGCAAAAAGCGAGACATAGGCGCCACTTTTCCGACGTCGTCGGCGTCAACAATTTTGGAAATGCTCTCATTTCAAATGTAATGTTCGATTTTCATAAAACTTGAACACAAGGGTTGTAGAGTATCACAAATGATGTGGAATAAATTTCAGGTCAAAAGTCAAGGTCAAAGGTCAATTAAGGTCATTTGAATTAAATTGTGTTCCAAAAACTTTACCTGAGGTTAAGTTTTTTAATTTTTACGTTATTTCAAAAGTATTTGTTCAAATTCTTTGAAACTTGGCATCATTCTTGATAGGTATTGTCTTCATGTCACCTTCTTTCAAATGAATACCAAAATCTTACATTTTCCTCACATTAAAGGTGGAGGGTGGGGGCTTAGGGGCAGCACCCCTTAAGTGCCCCAACCTTTGATTTTTCACCAAGTGAAAATATTTCCCCGAAAATTGCGTGATGCAGGCGAGACTGCCCTGGGCATTTCCCTTGTTTGTTTTTACCCCATTTTCCTTTCATTTACACATAACAATCGATTTTTAATTTTCATGCTCCAGTGTTTTTGGGCAGTTTACTGCTTCATATCTGAACAGGTCTTTATTGAACTTTAGATATTGATAAGATTGAGGCATAGTGGTGGGGAAAGAGATTCCTGTAGAAAATGTCCAAAATACTACCCAGGCAAGTGCCCTTTATCTTGGCAGGGTCCATGCGGAAGTCAGCTGAGAAGTCATCGTCCTGGAAACCCAAAGCTTGTAAGTTCTTGGCCCGCCTCCTTATAACACTTCTGTTACCATGGTTAAAAGTTGTCAAAAGCATGAAAGTAATGTTTTTGTATAGTCATTAATATTAGTTTGGCCTCTTGTGTAGGGACATCTCTAGATGCATAGCCAGTGAATGTAGTTTTCAGAGTAAATATTTGTAGATTCATAACGAGAAAAAGGAGTTGTAGTTTGAGTGGTGTTTAAAGGATATATGCAACAAATGGCGTAATATTTTGGCTTGAAAGGGACGGAAAAAATAATAATTGAATGGTAGGTAATGAAACAAACTAACAAAGCTTTCAGAATTCAAGTGATTCATGACATGCATGGATCTTTCCAAAGAAGAGAAATAATGTATGTAAGGTGTGTGATGTATATTGAGAAATCTAGTTGAAGGCTTCATGGTCTTCTACTTTATGATACTTTGAATCAGGCAAAAATGTTTTTATAATGTTGCCCAAAATATTGAGGAATTTCCAAACAAGAAAACTATTTTTATAATATTATGAGAAAGCTTTTCCTCTTTTTATTGGGTTTCTGCAAGGTCACACTGTAGCAGCTATCATAATTTTTTACGTTTTTTTTTTCTCTGGTGAATTTTTCTCATTCCTGCAAATGTGAATTCTGTGTGTCATCCATTTATAATCCAGTCGTTTGAATATCAGCCTGTTCTATGCTCAAAATGTGTACTCGAGATTAACCATTTACAATTGAACTAACCAATGTTTGTCAACCAACTCACTGCATGACTGTGAACTCTTCCTGTCTAATTTTCTATTAGACTGTCTATCTTTCTTTGTAAAATTCTTCTTACATTGCACTATTACTTGATGAAATAATCCCTCTTGCAGCTCCAAGAAGCTAAACTGGGATCTATTAGAAAGCTCAATATTGTTGGGGTGGGGGAGCCAATTTGATAGGAGTAATGATTTTGCTTATTTTTCGAATTTGAATATCTAGTGTTTATTTTCCGAATTCGAATATCTAGTGATTATTTTCATATTGATGTTCAGTTCGAAAATTCATATTTTGCCTTAAAAATAGATAAAAACTGCACAGTGACATTTGTGTCCGCGCACACATATATTCGTATTTAGTTCCATATTACGTAAAACAGGAAAATTTGCAGCCCATCCTCTTGGGTTAAATGTGTTATCCTTGATTTGGAAGATTACACATGCTGAAGTTCATTATGGTATCATGCCTCACATCGAGAGGAGTATGATTTTGAATACCTTGCGGAAAGTAACCGAAGGAAACTATAGGCGGAAAAATATTTTACAATTTTTGTCTCATGTGCATAGAATAGACACATATCATTGTCAAAATATCAGTTAAATATATTGCACTTTGTTGGCTTCAGATTTCCTTTAGAGCTGGCTTTACACAAATGTGCACTAGAGCTTATGCATCTCAGCTGATATATACTCAGATCAGTGAATTGAAAACAGAAACAAGTTAGTCATTTTTTGTTTCCTACATGATCAAAGCACTAAATACTGTTGTTTCACAAATCCTTGATACATTTTAAAAAGAATTATTTACTGCCATGAATCGTAACCACACAACTTTGACTCCAATGTTGACATAAAAGAAAAAGGAAAGAACAAAAACCTAAGTATTATATTTTCTCTTATTCTCACATTTGATCACTCCTCTCTAGCTTGGAAACCCAAGACTGGTATGAAATCTCACTCAAACCACAGCAATCACAACCACACTAGTGGAGCCGGAAGCAACGCTGCCGGGAGCACCACCACCGGCAACACTACTACTGCAACAGGCAGCACCAACACCACCACTACCTCCAGTGGCAGCCACTCGACAGGGAGCAGTAGCAACCACAAGTACAATGTCAGGATTGAGGATGGGAAGCTGTTCTATGAGAAGCGGTGGTTCCACCGGGGCCAGAATGTCTATGTGGAGTCGAAAGACATGGGCAAAGTCAGCGCAATCGTTACCTCCATTGGGCAGATCGAGGTAAAGTGGCTTTATCACTATTTTACATGCAGTGTACAGCTAAACCTGTGTAAAAAGACCAGGGGTGGTATTCTGAGATTTATTTTATCTTGATTTTAGTGAAAAGATTTTAGTTGTCATAACAAATTTCAAATTGCAACATTTCATTGGTGTTTGCGCAGATGAATTCCGTGTACGCAGCCACTTTTGCGAAGGCATTAACCAATGATGCGTCATAAGCGTACATTTTGTTATGACAATTAAAATTATTTCACTAAAATCAAGATAAAATAAGTCTCGGAATACCACCCCTGGCTGACCAGCAGTAGGATACTTGTCAAGTAACCTTTCTGATAAGATGTAGTGATCTGAAAATATGTATCAAAGGGTCTAAATAACCGAACTCCTTGGTAGGGAATACCAATATTTGTCTGTTAGACACCAACTTATCATTTCCTGAAAGTCAGAAAGTCAGAACTCTGTTAAATACATTAGGCTGTTGAGAGCCTGCTGCCTCCCATAGCAGTTCAGAGTTTTCTTAAGGTCTAAATTAATCAACTTGTTACAGTAGAAACTCAGTATAAAGATGTCTGATATAACAAGGTAATATTGTGGTCCCAGCTCTTTATATTCTATTGTTTTTTTAACCTGATATAACGAGATTCCTGCTATAACAAGGTAATTTTGATGGTCCCAAGGACCTCATTATACTGAGATTCCACTGTATTAAGGTTTAAAATCTAATATTTCATATTTTCCCAAACAGATCTGGGTGAAGAAGACACTGGACAATCAGAAGATGAGGATTTACGTTACTCAGATGCAGAAAGGCAAATACAAGATCAGGAAACGATCTACATAGCCAAATTACCTTGTACAATACATTTTAATAGCAGTGTTAATGAATGTACTACAGTATATTGTAAATATTGATGTGGTCTATTCTGAAGGGCCTGTTCTTACTGCCTCAGTAATTGATACTGAACACAAACATGGTTCTCCCAGTCTTGGGAGCCTAAACGGTGCTACAAGTTTGGACGCAAAAGAACAAAACCTTGAAGTTTCTGGAAAAAAGTTTTAACCAAAAAGAAAGGCAAATAAACGTGTTCTTACTGTTCCCTTCCAAAAATACTGAATTAAATTTTAATGAAATGGGTAGAATTAATAGCTCTTCCAACATGCATTTTGGAAAACTGCATCAAGAATTTTATTGTATTTTATGTGTAGGGTTATTTATTTTAAGGATTAATTTGAAAATTATTGATTGAGGCAGTGGGAACAGCCATGTGTTCAACGAAGAGACTGAGTAGTATTAAGTTGAGGATTAATCATGGATTTATTTTAAATTAATTTGTATTTTCTAAATTTGAGTTAGGGGTTTACCCTGTCTAATTTTTCAGCTCTGGACTAGAATATTTCATTTCTTTATTACTTCAGGACTAGGGGTGGTATTCTTCAGACTGCATGTATTTATATCTTTGTAATATTTGTGGAGGGATTTCAGTTGTCAACGAGTTTAAATTGCATCTTTTCATTGGAGAGTGCACAAATGTCGTTATGAACATTGCGTGTATTCAAAGTCATTAAGCAATGACATGTAATCATTTGATCTGGAATAGCAATCGAAATATCTCTCCCGAGAATAAAAGATAAGACATTTTTCAGAATACCACCCTCTGTTGCTTCTGTTCATTTTTTTCTCTCCCCCCCCCCCCCTCTCTCTCTCTCTTTCTTTCTCTCTCAACTGTAACTATGTTCATCACATCATCACATTGCTTGCATTTCTGTCACTTTACTAGTCTATACTAGTTTATGCATACATACTTCTCAAACCCATTGAATACCTAGGCGAGAATAACTCTGGCTAGAGTCTGTGGAAAGTGTGCTGTGTTGTATCAAAATCAAATTGTATCCAAACAGGTTAATAAAGAGTTGCTTTTGACAACCCGAAAGCATGCCTGAAGTTAGTCCAATACGCAACAACCAAAGTACACAAAGTGGATTCCATCCCCTGGGTTGTAGTTTGATAACGGGCTATTCCGTGTCCCATACGTTTGATGTTTCTCTGCATACATGTAGTTCATCCAAAATTGAAAAATCTCTCAATATGATCTTTGACTATAAATGGTGCAGTGGAGCCTCATTATAACAAACTCCTTGGGACCAAGGAAACTACCTCTTTATATCGAAACCTTGTTTTGTCAGGGCTATAAACAATAGAATACAAAGAAGTGGAATCGGCAAAATCACCTTGTTATAATGGGAGTTTGTTATTACAGTGTTCTTTATAACGAGGTTCCACTGTAGCGATAATGGGAATGAACCATTAGTCAGTGGTAATACAGTGAAATCTCGTTATAACGAGGTCCTTGGGACCAGAGAAATTACCTCTTTATATCGAAACCTTGTTATATCAGGGCCAAAATACAATAGAATACAAAGAGATGGGACCAGGAAAATCACCTTGTTATAACGAGAGTTTGTTATATCAGTGCTCTTTATAACGAGGTTCCACTGTATTAAAAAAAAATTATTTTGAATGAAATACATGGAAAAAAGACACGTCGCAATACTAATAGACATATTGCACGAAATCGCCATACTTGGAAGTTTCTCAGAAAGAACGATTATAGAAGATATGAATTCATTACAGTGAAACCTTATTATAACAAACTCCTTGGCCCGAATTCACAAAGAAGGTTTAAACCATGGGTAAGGTTTAAACCTCTGTAAGCTTACTTAAGCTTACTAAAATAAGCGTAAATAAGCGTAAATAATCGTACATTGCCCATGCGCGCGCTCCAAGAAAATGTATAATTGGATCAGATTCCGTACGCACGTACGCTTAAAAAACCCAGGAGGGGGTTTAAACCATGGTTTAAACCAAACCTTTGTGAATTCGGGCCCTTGGGACCAAGGAAATCACTTCTTTATATCGAAACCTTGTTATATCAGGGCTAAAAAACAATAGCATACAAGGAAGAGGGACCAGCAAAATCACCTTTTTATAACAGTGTGTGTTATAACAGTTTCTTTGTGACAAGGTGCCACTGTAATGATATGGGAAAGAACGATTGGTCAGTGGTAATATCAAGAAATTTTTCAATTTTGAATGAAATACAGTGGAAACTCAGTATAAAGAGGTCTGATGTAACAATATTCCTGATATAAAAAGGTAATACAGTGGAATCTCGTTATAACGAGGTCCTTGGGACCAGAGAAATTACCTCTTTATATCGAAACCTTGTTATATCAGGGCCAAAATACAATAGAATACAAAGAGATGGGACCAGGAAAATCACCTTGTTATAACGAGAGTTTGTTATATCAGTGCTCTTTATAACGAGGTTCCACTGTATTCTGGTCCCAACTCTTTGTTTTTTGAACCTGATAAAACAAGATTTCTGCTATAAACAAGGTAATTTTGATGGTCCCAAGGACCTTGTTTTACCGAGTTTCCACTGTACATGGAAAAAAGATTACGTGTATGTCGTACAGGACACATTGCACGAAATCGCCATACTTGACAGTTTCTCAGAAGGAATGATTATAGAAGATATGAACTCATTATATGTGTTCCATTCCAGCTCACCCATAGTTATTCACATCAACCAACAACCAGGGCCCATTAACACTGAGGTTAGCAATCAAGTGCAAATATTGAAACGATTCTGATTGGTTAATGGTCAGCGTTATGAGCAATATGTACATGGAACGATGATCCCGATTTGCCATTGCCATTTTGCACTTGATTGCAAACCTTTGTGTTACAGGGCCCCCGAACACCCTCCCTCTTCCTTTCCTCCTGTAGCAAGACATACAGTAGCTCACTAGTCGGTATGATTGGTATTTTTCAGGAGTACATGTACCATAGGTTAATTTCCTATTGCAAATTCAACGTTTTCAATGGAGTATTCTTTTCTACAATACTAATTATTGCACCAAGCTCAAAATATTTTGCACACTCTTTTGAGGTTGTTACCAATACTCTCACTTTCACGCAATCTATGAATCATAATTTGCAACAAAAGTAATGCAATGCACTATTTAAGGACTTTACTGAATTGAGGTCGTTTATTTTATTATTCAAACCCTTCTTGACATTTATGTATATACATGACATGATACATTACAGTTTGTGAAAATACATGTACATATCTTTGTACAAAACAATTTTCAATAAAAATGAAAACAAAACATCACAAAATAGAGGATACTTCTGATTTGTGTATTCCTATGTTGAGTCAGATGCCTGTCTTGCAAACAGTGATCAATTCCAATTGATCTCAACTTGACATCAATCAGAACTCTGAACTTGTACTAAAGAGATGTCAGTTTTTAGTTGGTTGGAGGACTAATCAATCTGAATTAATTGCAACAGGTTTTGATCCATAAAACCTTGTTGTCTGTCCAACTTCTCTGTACAGTGGAACCTCCTTATAACAAACTCCTTGGGACCACAGATATTAGCTCGGTAGATCGAAACCTGGGGTGGTATTCTGAAAATTGTAACTTTTCTTGTAACTTTTGTTGCATCTTCCCGAGATAATACCTCTCTAATATTGTTGTAAGATGGTATTCTGAAAATTGTCTTAAGTAGATATTATCTCTCTAAGGACCGCCTTTATATTATCTTCAACACACCCATTTTTCGACACTTTACCAATCAAGATGGATTTTACAGTTAGGTTAACCAATAGGAGAACCCCTTATGTCAAACATAAGGATAGGCTTTGCGCGTTTATCAATTTCAGGCGTAGTTATTAAATTACGCGTTTTATAATTTGCCATGCGCTATGGTACTGCAGTTAATCAACATAACGGCTCACCCTCTTCTGCTCGAACCAAGTCACATATTGATGTAAAATCATCGACCTGTAATTTCTTTAAAATGTCTTCTCTATGAGATCTTGAATCACACAGTCTCCATCTTGCTATTCGAGCATATACTGTCTGATTCTGAGCTAGAAAAATTGCCGAGATCATGAGATACAACAGCTAGAAGCTGTTGCAAGTTTTGTTGTAGTTACCATGGAAGATAAGATACAACAAAAGATAAGATAATTTTCAGAATACCAATTATCTCATGATATTATCTTCAGCGTACATATGTAAATTAGGATCATACGCAGAATGAACAAAGATACAACAAAAGTTACAACAAAAGTCACAACAATTTTCAGAATACCAATTTTATCTTAAGTGTGGAGATACAATAATATTTGAGATAAAACAGTTTTCAGAATACCGCCCCTTGTTTTATATATGTACATAGATCAGGGCTAAAAACAATAGCATCCATAGAAGTGGGACCAGACAAATTACCTTGTCATAACGAGAGTTTGTTATAACAATGTTCTTTATAATGTGGTTCCACTGTATTCTATTGCTTAGTAGCCTTAATATAACAAGATATTTATTACAACATGTATAAAGGTCATTTTCTTGATCCAAAGGAGTTTAATATAACAAGGTCCAAATAGGGTATTACAAGAGTGTAATCTCACATTAATACAGAGGATATTTCTTAAAACCTGTTATATGACCAGGGCCCTCTTGCATAAAAAGTTGCGATTAAACGCAACTCAAAAAATTGAACGCAAGTCCCAAATACACGATCCTGATTGGTTGAAAATGGAGTTGCGTTAAATTTTTTGAGTTGCATTTAATCGCAACTTTTTATCCAAGAGGGCCCTGATTTACCAGGAGAAAGGTCCTTGTCTATAAATGAAAGAAAACAATGTGAGAAATAGCATTCACTCTGAGAAGCAGCTTAAAAATGAGGTCTACAGATAATGATTTTAGTATTCACTGCCTGAAAAGAACTAAGATTGATCTACTCAATAATAATCAGTGGGTAATCTCATGGTTCCTGTCATAGAAGGGAGACGAGATATGGAGCCACAACTTCGAACACTAAATGTTCTTTGAAAGGTCTTAAATTTTCTGCATGTATTAGGTCAAAAATATTCCAGGAGCCATATTCTGAAAACTTAACTTTTATGATAAGGCAAAATGATGTTAATTGTCATTAAAGAAAGTGACAACGCGCACAATGAATGCCTGTCATTAGTGCTTGCACAATGTCTCTTCGAATTTTACGTGAACGCAGCCAGCTTTGCGCAGACATTAACCAATGACTTGTCCTCATTTTAATTTGTTATGACAGTTAACATTGTTTTTCTAACATAAAAGATAACATCGCTTACAGAATACCACCCCAGGGTTCTGGACCTATCGTGTACATATTTTTCCCTGTTGGAAATCTTGCTCTTAGCAATATACACGTGGATTATCATATACTACCTGAGCAGGGGGTGATATGTTTCAGAGCTTAGACTGAACATAGAAAATTAAGATGTTTGAAACTTTGAACTGAGATTGCTACCTGTTCAAACATACCCCTGGGTACAGGGCCTTTTGCCCCAGTTGGGAAGTCGGACATAAACTTTTAATACTTTGGAACCAACACAATACATGCTATTTCTTGTTAAAAACTGTACATTGTACACTGCTTGACCAAGCAGACAAATCCAAAAAGTGTACATTCACAAATAAAAGATTGCTTAAATAAATATTCACAAGGTAATGAATATCCATGATCATATTCTTTAACTTGAATATCATTTTTCTTAAAGGGAAATCCAACCTTAATAGCAAGTTGCTTTGAAAGAAAGAAGAAAAATCAGAGAAGCAGATTGGTGAAAGTTTGAACGAAATCGGACAAGCAATAAGAAAGTTTTTTTGAAAGTTGTAATCACTATACATATGGGAATTTCAAATTGGCAGAATAGGTAATGTAATTGTGATGTAGCTGTGGACAACTCCCCCATTCACTCCAACACACAAAATGACTAAAATGTCACTTTTTTCGAAATGTATTACTCAGTAGGATCTCTTTCTTTCATGAGGACCTATAACAATATGCTATCTCCAATATATTTTGAGTACTGCCCCGAGGGTAAAAGCGCCTCGAAGAAAACCACAAATTAATGATATTTTTGTGTACGACAAAAGGGAGAGTTGTCCACAAACATGTCACAATTGAATCACCAAATTGCCAATTTGAGATTCGCATAGATGTAGTGATTTCATTTTTCAAACATCCATAACTTTCTTATTCCTTGTCCGATTTCTTTCAAACTTTCACCATCCAGTTTTTCTTATTTTTCTGCTTTCACACAAATCATCTCATTACCAAGGTTGGATTGCCCTTTCATGTTGGGTATCTGTCACATGACAACAATGTTATATAATATACAAGCAGCAAAGTCCAAGCAGAAATGGAATGATGCCATCTTAATGTTAGAGACGTTGCATAAAGTAGCCTTGTAGAGAGTTGTATTTGTAGGGCTTGGATCGATTCCTTCCCCTGAAAGAGACAGAAATAGAAGATGTGCATATTGATTAGCATTTGATAATTGATACAAATATCTTCAAAGCATTAATTCAGTTAATGAAATGAGTGGTAGAGTTTGTGCTTCTGCTCAAGAAATCAAAACCAAATTGAACAGATAAACAAATTAACTGAATAAATACATACATTTGGCTCTAGAAAGGAAAGAGCTCTACATTATCAATTCAGTTAGTTTCTTTTTTTTTCTTCCAGCTATCTGAAATGGGCAAGATGTTTGATATTTGTATGAAATTACATCTTCTGATCCTCTGTTGCAATAATCTCGATGTCAAAATTGTTTAACCCTTTCAGGACAGAACTCCACATTTTGTGGTTTGGCTCAATAACTTTTCATTCAGAGCCCTAAAAAATACACCAGATGCATGAGCAGAAAGAGAAAAAACTTCTACACAGACTGTGACCATTTTGGTTTCGTCATTATTTGTCATTTGGCGCTGAAATTTTTTTAAAGGAAAATGAGCGCTAAAAAATAAAAAAACCTTAAATTGGCAATGCACTTAAAAATTTAAAGTCAGTGTTTTTCCATGCAAATTGGCAACTTTTTAACTTTTTAACGTATTTCCGTCAATTTATATTCCTTTGAGATACAGGACTATTTATGAGAAAAATGTAGCAATAAAATAAAAAATATTGGTGTTGCCAATTTGCAGAAGGAAAGCTGATCAAATTAGGCCTTAAATAATTCCTGTCCTGAATGGGTTAAGAGGTTCAAACCTCACAATTTGATTATTCATTCCAATAGACAATGGCTGTAATAACATGGGGCACTCTCATGAAAACTGTTCAACCAAACTGGATGACTTTTCTAAATGGTCTACAAAAATTTAAGGACAGGGGTATCTGATCCAATTGGTATTTCCCTAAATGGCATTGGAAATTGAAAATACCCACATCATTTGGGAACCAAAAAGAAATAACACTTTTAATGATAATCATCCTTAACATTGATATGCCTAAAATCAATTTTCAGACATGAATTTGAGTGTGAAAAACTGATTGAAAACTTCCATTTCTAGCACAGGTAGACAAAAATGTACATTTTTAGCAACTTACTGCTTTACTTAAAACTTGGACAATTGCCACAGCTTTTAATAACAGAAGATCAAATATTGAGAAATGCTAGCTCACCTTGTGACTCTGGTGTACATCTTCTCCATGACAAACTCCGCTGGTCCCTCTGTACCTCCTGCCCCCTGCTGGTCTCTCCTACGCCCCTGCTGGGTCTCTAGGTACACGTCCAGACACATGAGAACCCTCTGTAGCTGGTTGGTCATCAGATGGTTGACGGTCGTCTTACCGATCAGCTCACCGTAGTGGATGTTCAACTCGGCCTCCATGTCCTAATAAAAGATTGGAATAACATTGTCGGTATCGTAGATGTACCATAGTATGAAATTGATATCATTAAGAGTTTATGATGACAATGCAGTTTCATTTAATTGTATACATGTATGTACACCTTATACTGGAAACCTTTCTTTAACTCTTCAATGTCTTCCATGCAGTTTAAAGCACTTTCCATTGAAAGTTTCTTGACAATATTGAGTGATAATTTAAGCCAGCATTTTAAAACTGAATAGTCATTTACTTGCCTAATTTGCTTGGCCACATATGATGACAGAACATATTCTAATTACAACCTCATTGAAGCTGTCTTAAAACAAAATGACAAAATTCAATTCAATTTGGAGACTGCTACTAATAGTGTAGCTCTTTTTAATACATGGTTGTTGCTTTAGACTCTTGACACAGCCCTAAAAAATCATTACAGTGGAAACTCAGTATAAAGAGGTCTGATATAACAATATTCCTAATATAACAAGGTAATATTCTGATCCCAACTCTTTATATTCTTTTGTTTTTTAACCTGATATAACGAGATTTTGATGGTCCCAAGGAACTCGTTATACTGAGTTTCCACTGTATTTCCAGACCCTGAACCTAAAGCTAAGCTATACAACTACCAGAAAAATAGAATAGTCGCTGTTTGTAACAAAACCAGTGTCCTTACTCTGATGTGGACATTGTTGTTGGAATTGCGTTGTCCTGCCCACTGAAGGTTGATGATAAAATGAGGAGGCTGGTTGGGGTAGTCTAGGCCTAGGAGTATCAATACCTGAAGCTTGGCTGTAAGTGACATAAAATTTAAAACAAGATTGAGAATAAAATGAGGAGGCTGGTTGGGGTAGTCTAAGCATAGCAGTATCAATACCTGAAGTTTGGCTGTAAGGGAGATATAGGCCCGTATTCTCGAAAGGCGCCTAACTTAAGCCACCGCCTAAGTGTGTACATTTAGGCCACTGAATTATGGAGAACCAAATGTCACCTTCTTTTGATCCTACAAAATCACCATAGTTCTGAGACTAAATGCAAATACAAAAACCGACATGATAGAAATGAATTCTGATGCTCATTTCGTGCCAAAACATAATTTTGTTTCTTTATTTTGTTACATAAATATGGTGATTCATACGGGACTTAGGGGTTGACGAATGGCCTTCCATAAAGCAGTGGCCTAAGTTAAGCCAGGCTTAAATTAGGCCACTTTCGAGAATACCGGCCATAATGATTACAATGAAGAACATAAAATGAAAGGCCTGGCTGGGGATGCAAAAGGGCAATTCTGTGAAATATACACTTTATCTTTCATTTCATCTCCATTATGATAGAAATAACTTCATTCGGCCACTGAAAAGTGTTCTTTTTTCTGGTATCATTATGCAATACCCACACAACTTTTCATCAGTTACATGTATGTGGATAGTCAGTAAGATTGATATATACATGTACATTGGCTTAATGTCCCTCACAACATACATACATGTACACATAACTGCCCAAATATTTCAAGATCGTATCAAGAAGATAATTTGCTTAAAACTAGTCTGTTTATAATTGTACTTACCTGAGCCTCGCTCCATCATGGCTTGAAAGATGGTATGTGAGTCATCAAGCCTGTCCGCAGAGGGGTGCCCTCTCAAGAATGGAATAACCTGGTTTGAAAAGATGAAGAAAGGAAGGAAAATTATTGCAAAAAAATATGAAGAAGTCCATGTAACTATGGTATGAGATCTTCCGTTACACAAGGAAAACTAAATAATCTGTAAAAAAGATTGTTATATGATGTATATATGGTAGATATGCCATGCATGTTACTTTGTTTTAGTGGGTACTAAGAAAGTTTTGCTTAGTACAACTTTTTTTCTTTTCTTTTTTCCCAGACTTGTATACATGGACATCACATTTATATAACATTACACACTAACCAGGTCTACAGTTCTGATGCACCTTGAAGTTCAAGTGCTTCTAAACATATCTAAATATCATTTTTAGGTAATGTTATTGGGGCTGATAGGATATACAGTTTCTCACTTCTCATATGTCACAAAGATTAACCCAACCTCATTAATGACCCTTGTGTTTTAGTTTTAACATCACCCGCATCAAGCAGGAAACCCCTAATGTCAACTGGAAACTATCACTTACACCAAATATAAACCACCCCCTGAAGATGAACCTATCACTAACAAACATCAAACATGAAATCACTGCAGTGAAATGCAATGACCGTAACAAAATATAAAAAATAAAACAAATGCAGCCAAACCTGTTTTAGCGACCACCTGTACAGAAAGACCACAAATTCCGTTCCCTTGAAAAGTGTTTCTCATTGAAACATGTATTAAAGCAACCTGTACATAAAGAGAACCTGCTCATAAAGACCACTTTTCATGTCTCCCTTGAGCGGTCTTTTTAGACAGGTTTCACTGTACAGTCAAACCTGCTTTAGCAACCGCCTGTATAGAAAGACCACCTGTCTATAAAGACCACAATTTTTGTTTCCCTTGAAAAGTGTTTCCCATTGAAACATGTATTAAAGCAACCTGTACATAAAGACCACCTGCTCATAAAGACCACTTTTCATGTCTCCCTTGAGCGGTCTTTATAGACAGGTTTCACTGTACAGTCAAACCTGCTTTAGCAACCACCTGTATAGAAAGACCACCTGTCTATAAAGACCACAATTTTTGTTTCCCTTGAAAAGTGTTTCCCATTGAAACATGTATTAAAGCAACCTGCACATAAAGACCACTTTTCATGTCTCCCTTGAGCGGTCTTTATAGACAGGTTTCACTGTAGAAAGTCCCATGTGATGATCTCAAAACCAAAACCAATATTTAGCATGAGCCATCCATTGTGGATTTGGCTACCATCTAAATTTACCTGGAAGTCTTCTGCAGTAAGAGTTGTCCAAGATGTGAGAGATGAACAGATCTTGGTGGGGAACAGGTTGATAGAGGCTGCAGGAACCGCTATTGTCTTTCTTTCTACTCGGGCACAATTTTTGAGAAAGAAAAATAGGAAAAGAAGAGCAAAGGAAAATGAAACATTAAACAATTCATGTAAATACGTTTTGTTTGTTTTGTTGTTTTTTTTAATTTAAAAGAAATAAATTCTTTAACCTCCACAATGCAATTGAAACATATGATTGTGCTTCACCAAAATCTTACACAGTTCATAATTGACCAGTATAAACACCCTCCTCAAAGTTCTGAAAGTATTGTCCCTAAAAAAGGAAGCAAATATCCCATACAAGAAGTAATATAAGGAGGTACAACATTAAGATTGATAAGATTGGTCTAACATTAAGACTGATAAGATTTTTCCATCAGGAACTGAAGGCCAAGTAAAATTGATTTCTATTTTTTTTTCTATCCCTGCCCATTTCCCTTTTTTTTTCTCCTGCCTTCTTTGAATTTTTGGATGGCAGGAAATAAACAAAAATCTGGGGAAATTTCGACAATGAGCTACCAAAATTCATAAAATTACTAAACTTCAATTTGCTTTGATTCTCTGTAATGAATGGACAAACAAAAAGTTTGCCAAGAAAACTTTTGATGAAATTGACTCCATAGCTTTCATACGCGCAAGGAAAAATATCAGTATCAAATAACAGGGACCCCTTTTCTTTGTAAAGTATGCAGACAAGAATCTAGGAATCAATTTTAACCCATAGCAGTAGTGTCTCCTTTTAGTGACATTTTTGCATTATCTTTTGATCCAGGATGCTAAAAATCACACATTATACATGACCAGAAAGAGCAAAAATCACAGAAAATGTTGAGTCTATTTCCAATGCATGACGTTGTGCCATTCATAAATAAGATTGATTTAATTGTAACTAATCTTTAAAGTCTCTAAATTGGCAATTATGTGTTTTAAAATATATAATCCCTGTTTTCATGTACAATGTACAAAGTTGCAATTTTTTCTGTGAAAATTTTCAATTTTCATTCACATTGGTTCATTTAATAAACATTTTTATTTTTTCAAACTATGTAGGAGTGGAAAATGAGAATAATTGTTGCCAATTTGAGGAGGGAAGACTGATGAATTTAGACCATAAGAAAACTCAGAACTGCAGTTTGGAGCTGTTTTAATGCCTCACCTAGACTGAGAAGCTGTTGGTTGAGTGCTAGCCTGGCCCTGACCCTTGACTTCAGAGCCTTGACCGTCGTCTCCATGTGACTGTTACTGACTGCTGCTGAAGCCTTGGCCGTGTCCCCATCCGATAAGAAGTCCAGCCCACCTAACCACTGGGCCCAGCGGTACGGGTGACCAATCTGGTCAATGTACGAGGCTAGATCGTTCATGCTAGGGAATGTAACAGAATCAGGTGGTTGAATACACATGTACATACTTTATGAGAGAAATGGAGAGAAATATCACAGGTAGAGGAAGAAGCAAAATTTGAAACAGAACTTTGGATGAAAATTGTATTTCTTCAAAAGCACTTTCTTCTACTGTATGTTCTTCAACTTGGAACTACGTACATGCAGCTATAATTCCTTTTTCAAACATGAGGCCACATCGAAGATGGAAAGTACATTATATGGGTGTGCTACCATCACACATAACGCAATAATCTGAACTGATTACAAGAAAGAAAACTTAACTACACAACAAAAACGCTGGAGTGAGCAGATCTAAATAAGTTAACGGATCTAATGAATTTACAGAAACTTTATCAACTGCCTATTCCAGCTCAAATAAAAATACATTAATCACAAATCAAAGATGCCTGATAATCATAGTAATGGTCATAGTGATTAAAATTCCTTTTTCCTTCCAGGCAGCTTGGGAGAGCATGCTGAGGAACACATCTGCACTTATATTCTTGTTTTATCTGTTATCTTAATTATCGTTACACAGTATTGTTTTCATTGTCAAATATGTTTGTATATTGATTTCCCAAATAAAAGAATGATAATAATAACTACACATGTAAAGTACACATGGTGAAAAAGCTTGTATCTAACACACATGAAACTCAGACAACTGAGAGTTTGTAATAAAGTCATCTAAACCTACCCTATCTTGCTAAGCTGATAGGCGTTGGTTGCATTTGGCGATTCCTTCCCTTCGTCCCCTGGGAACAGGAAGCTCAGAAGATTTGTAGGGGACAAGAGACCGCTACAAGAACAAAACAAAAATAAACAAACAAATAAACATCGTCAACAGGTGAATCATGCTTAGGGTATCAATTGTGAGCCACTGTCTCAAAACCACTAACCTGTCACATGTTTGAATCACTGGTGTCAAATTATCCTGCATTTCTATATTTTTCATAACATGTCCAAACGTCATTGATTTGGCATGGTCATTGCAAAGTTGTTTGCAAAAATTCCCTGGCAATGGAAAAGTAAACATACAATGTATGTATAAACAAGAATGATATATCAATATACCATATTTGTAATGAATTCTTGTGAATAGAGTTTTTTTTTTTCCACTAAGGTAGTGAAAACACATTTCATTCAGGCAATCGCTTTTTATTTTCTATCAACAATTTACACGCATCGGTGCTGCATTGTCAAACAAACTGACAATCCACTGAGATTATCTAAGACTTTTCTCTGCAAAACGTTCATTAAAAATGAATAAGAAACAAAAATAGCTAATTTGTCCACACTTAGCTTAATAATATCAAATTTGCATGACTGTGGAAAAACCAAGATCTTTTAATAAATGAGTACTATTTCTCAAAGTTACAATTGATGTTCCCACATATTCATGCATAGTAATAGAAATAATAACAAACTCAGTTCTTGTATAGCGCATATTACAAATTTTATCAATGTCTCTATGTGCTTCCAAAGAACTTTGGATTGTTACCCCGGCTCAGCCTAGCTGCCCTAATGAAGGCGCTGAAGCTTCAAGGAATAAATTCCTACCAGTACCCATTTACATCACCTGGGTCGAGAGTGGCAAATGCAGATTAATGTCTTGCCAAAGGACATTAGTACCGGGCTGCAATTCGAACCCCGTACTTTGTCCGGTAACTTATCCACTAGATCATTTGTTTGTACTAACTCCCTTTTTGCTATTGATCGTTGTTTAGAGTCTATGGCATGTATACACTGTACATGTAAGAAAGGTTGACCGAAGGGGGTGAAGAGTTTACTAACCCTGCAGAGTTGGCAACCTGCTGCACGGCGCCACCAAGTTTGATATCCACACTGACAGTAATGATCTGAAGTACCATCATGTAGTTGAATGTTAGCGTCAGTAGAGTACCACCTAGCCAGAAACCAAAAGAAAAATGGTCAGAATTATTTCATTCTACCTAATCATGTTAAACAATAATGATGCAATGACATTGGTTGGGGCCTACTTAGATAATACAATTTTGTTGTTTCATGAATGACACATACTGAAATACTTTTTTTTTTTATAATGTTATCATTCTGCCTTTATATTTTGAATTTTTTCTAACTGATCTGAAAATACAGCTGTTAAAAATATCAATTTTTTAAAAATCAAAATCACTTGAAATCAACGTACATTAAAAAAAAAAAAGACAGTATATAATAGTGTTTAAAAAAAAGGAAGCAAACTTCAATGAAACAATACAGTTAACGTGCAATCAGATTTGATTGATAACTGAATATTTCATTACTCATATTCAAGATGATCAAAAGGACAAACTTTACACTACCAACTGTGAAAAAAGAAAATACCAAAAGATCAACAGAATATAAAGTGCAAATCATGCTGAATTGAATTAGTGTAAGAAGCTAGAAAAGAAACTAATTGAAAGTGAATTAATCATCCAATCGCACACTTCAATACACATGCCAGTGGGAGAGTGAATATAACTTTTAAAAATATGATGATGATGATGATGATTCACAGCATTTGTATGGCATCGTATTTCTGTTAACAGCATTCAAAGGCACAGGCACTTCCAGTCAAGATCATTCCTAAACATCGTAAAGTTTGCATGCACTTAAGCAGATATTCCTTAAGTCTTTCACATTATTTAAATTGCTGAAACCACAAAACAGTGATTTTTTTTAAAAATTAACATGTAAATCTGTTGTTAACACTCAACACTGTTAATTAATATCAAAACAGAAAACATTAATTGGTAATCTATAAAAGATACTTACAAGCTTTAATAAACAAGAGCAAGCAATGAAACAGAAGTAAGAGAAGCATGATTATTTCATATTACATGATTTTGTTAATGATCTAATCAAGTCTGGGCCCCGATTCATAAAACTTGTTATCACTAACAAGTTACAATAATTGTTATAAGCTCCTGATATCCTTGAATCTGATTGGCTGAGAGCAAATTTGTCATAGAAATGGGGCAGTTGTTATTGATAACAAGTTGAATGAAACAGGGCACAGATCTCTGGGATTTAGATAAGAAAAAGCTTTGCAGCAATCCAGCCAAGTAAACTACCTCCAGGACCCTGTAACTCAAAGGTTTACAATCAATTGCGAACTGGCAATGGCCAATCAAAATCATTGTTGCATGCACATATTGTTCAAAATGCTGCCCACTAACCAATCAAAATAGTTGTTTCAAATTTGCAGTTGATCGCAAACCTTTGTGTTACAGGGCCCAGATGTTTCAATGCTGATCTGAAAACTATAATGATTACCGAAGGACTCAGGTAGGCAGATGGATTTAGGAATCATGCATGATATGCAGAATGTCATAACAATCAGTAATACCTTTATAAGATGCAATGAATGAAGTAAAGCTGGGCATTCAAATATATATATATATATATGTGTACCATTTAGGAAATATATCTAAGGACAAGGAGCCATTTTTCTTATTTTTGTCCTAACGAGAGTCACAAACTGGCTCCAAGTGAGTACAGGGCTCAGAAACTTACATGGCCTTGTGTAAAAAGTTTTAAGGATTATTTCTATCAAGCTTTCAACATTGTAAAAACTAGAATACAAGGGGGGAATTGGGGTCACACTCCTGAAAATCATTTGCCTCATATGTATTTTTTTCCAGTACAGCTGACAAAGTTGTAAAACTTGATTATTTCTTTGATTTACAGGAATTTAAAAATAAGGGGGTAGACATAGGAAGTTGTATATATGATAAAAGCCATGCACTAGTGTTGCAACGAATCACCGAAATTTTGATTCGATTCGATTTGGGTTCGTTTGATATTTTTTCCCCCGAAATTCGTTTCGATTCGGATTCGGAATAATTAGATCTATTATTTTTTTAAATAAAAAGTCGGAAATCGCCTTTACATGTGTGTTTTTCTGTTTTGACTTCCTTCTTATTTAACATGCGAAGCGCGGGGATCCGCGATTCTTGATTATTCACTCGAATATACAGAATTACTGGCACACAAAAATATCAAATTCAAATAATTAATCTTACTTGTGATAGCTGCATCATGGAACCTACGTTTGTTCATAATGCGAGAAATAAAGGCTTTCGTCGTGTATATATATCCGGTAGAAGATTGCCAATTTGATGAGAGAAAACGTTGCACCGATATCAATGTGATGTGGTTATTGCAAACACTCGTACGGAGTTACAAACGCCCGTATTCTATCCTGGTCAATTATACAATCATCAAATTGACGGTGCGAAAATCATCGCTAACTCGGTCGGTAACTTCAGTTTTTTCTCTCGCGAGCGACGTTCCGCTTTACCACTGATCTCTATGGAAAAATATTCCTATCGTTCCGAACTAAATTAGCGACTAGTATTTTATCGCACTGTCAATTTGATGACTGTATAATAGACCAAGATAGAATACGGGCGTTTGTAATTTCGTACGAGTGTTCGCAATAACCAGGGCCCTCTTGCATAAAGAGTTGCGATTAAACGCAACTCAAAAAATTAAACGCAAGTCCCAAATATGCGATCCTGATTGGTTGAAAATGGAGTTCCGTTTAATTTTTTGAGTTGCGTTTAATCGCAACTTTTTATGCAAGAGGGCCCAGATCACATTGATATCGGTACAACGTTTTCTCTCATCAAATTGGCAATCTTCTTCTGGACACACGCATTATTTCTAGCAATGTGAACAAACGAAACGAACGTGGGTCCCATGCAGCTATCCAACGTAAGATTAATCATTTGAATTTGATTTGAATTTGATATTTGTTTTGTCCACGATTTAATTTTGCATTAAAAAATTGTGAATTCTCAATTAAATGCTGTACATGTAGTTCCCAAATTTTCAGAATCTTCCGAATCTTCCGAATCAAGCAACAAAATTCGGATTCGGCAGGATTCGTTTCGACAACGCAAATTCGCGAATTTTCAGTTCGGTTCGGAAATTCGGAAACAACACTACCATGCACAAGAATACTCCAAATCTCATTCTGTAACCTGAGACAAAATGTAGATTGTACCTCAATAAAAGCAAAATAGCATATGAAACTGATACAAAAAGTAAACATTTGGGAATGTATCTACAAAGTGTTGGTGTTACCTTTGAATCTGAGAGTCATGATGACTTGTAGAGGATGCTTAGCAAGGATCTTCTGTCTCTGTTCCTCAAGCTTGTCTCCCATGGTCTTTCTCCTCCGTTTCTGAAAGAGACAGGACAAACAAAAGATTTGATGCAACAGTCAAAACCTTGAATAACTGACATTTTTCTGCATGAAAATTTACAAGGTTCAACCGGTAGCAAAATATGTCCACTCAATTAATGAATATGTACAGTATGTCATTAAATTTTGTGCTTTATGAAGCACACAAAGTTATGTATGCCTTTATCTTTAGCAAATGGGTCAGTGCTAAGCATAATGTAATGCTAGTTTATAATAATTTGAAGAAAACATGTACTCTTATATAGTTTGGGCTGTAATAATCCATCATAATTCACACATCATATTTGCAATTTATATAATTGGAGTTATCAAGATGAACATGACGGACAAAGAGAGTGGAAAAAATAAACAACCCCTCATTCTACCCTTCACAATGATTCTGGTAGTCAAAAGAACATTCCTTCACTGCTACTCTGTAAAAATATGTAGAATTGGTGTCACATGCATAATCACCTGTTCTACTAATTTTACATAAAAATTTTGTCTTCCAGAGCAATTGTGGACGGCAGAATGAGAAGTTGTTTATTTTGTCCACTCTCTTTGTCCGTCATGTTCATGGTGTATGTCCCTCTATATAAGAAAGATAACAACTTACTGATTCTGACAGTGTTTCTTCATTATCTGAGTCACTATCCTCCTCATCTTCATTGGAAGCAGCGAGAGTAGAGGATGCAGTCTCTGCATCACCTTCTATCTTCAAAGTCATTGATCCATCTGTAGGATGGAGAAATAAAAATGGTAAAATGAAGACATTTTTACCAATGTAGATCTGAGATCTAATGCAACAAAATGTCACATTTCTTTAAGTAAAAATAGGTGTTGCATAGCTACAATCCTCTCCTCTTGGTTGTGAGGATTAATAAGCAATTCTTATCAATAACTCATTCGCTATACAATGCTTCCCAAAGGGATGTATCATGGTATCAATAACAACACATACCAGGTAGATCCATGCAACAAGAAAATCCCACACTGACATATCTCCATTTCTAAAATAGGGGTGACATTTTCTGGCAAATGGCAGAGAGAGGATGTGTGTGTCTTTGATGAATTTTCTATTAATGGAATTTTACAATCAACCCATGAATAAGAACTACAAATTTCTCCATCAATAACTTGACTATTTTGCATGCAGTAGAAATTGACATTCATCTTGAAAAACAAAAACATTACTACAATTATATAGGTAGCTTATAGTTTAATTTAACAATATGTTTTCACCAAGATAAATACTTACCACATGCTTCATGGTATGCACTGGCCTGCACATAAAGAAAGTACAGTGGTCTTGGTAGAAGCTTTGCTAGTTGATGTTGTGAACGGATCTCATTGAAAGGCATTGATAAGTACTGTTGGACTGGGACAGTAGCCTGTAAAATCAAAGCAGTACGACATATTTTATTTCATTGCTCTGGCCTACATACATCAGTGAAAAATTGGTATCATTGTACAACAACATCAACTAGGTTGATTTAAAAATCATCTATAAAAGACAATTTACCAGAACGTAAAAACTTCACAATACTCTAACAGACAAGAAATTTCATATAACTCCTCTCAAACTAAAATGTAACGGCCGTGTCCTATTACCGGTACCCATTAATTGTTTTACAGGCAATCATACATCATACATCATACATATTTATCATCATCATTAACAAAATGACAAAAGCAAAACTACTAAAAACATTCCCTTTGATTTTCTGCAAGAAAAAAAATGTGGAAAGATCAACAACCACAAGGTCCACTGTGCTATTAAATCTTCTACAGGTGCACAAGGGGCAGAGCTACACAGCCTATTTTACCTCAAGAATATTACAGAGTCTTGGTTGCAGGCTCTCCAGGTATTCCTTCTTCTGATGTATACTCTTGGCCACTCCATCGCGGTTTCCCTGCCTGGCCTTGTACTGCTCTGCCAATCTATAAACATGTACATGTATATGGAAGGGGAAAGTGAACATTTGTAAATCACATGTTCGAATGGAAGATCATATCAAGCATACTGTACTAATTTTGTGAAATTTATTACTGACCACATCAGATTTAAATATATCTGGGCCCCATTTCATAAAACTTGTTATCTATGATATTACAATAACAGTTATAAGCTACTGAAATACTTGCATCTGATTGGCTGAGAGCCAATTTGTCATAGATATGAGGCCATTGTTATTGATAAAAAGTTTTATTAAATGGGGCACTGATGATTGTATAAAGTGGATCTAGATCATGCATCAGACTAAATACAAAGGAACATGAAATTTTCAGTGTTAATTGTGTTCATTATTCCAATAAAGTTAGCAGATTATAGCCAGCACATTTTTTGTGCAGGGCGGCTTTTGACAAAAATTAACATACTTTGCTGTTTTCTTTCCTATGATTTCAATTTCAGGAGAAAATTTGACTTGAAAGATGAATTATGGACTCTCGAGTGGAGGGCTCTAGCGCCAAATTGCTATTTAGTGGTAGGCTCTGCCACCCACCTCTGCCCAGTGTAGCTATAACCCTGATAGTTGGTAACATACAGGAAGCCATTACATAGAAGTCTCGATGCAGCCATACCCGAGCAAAAACCATAAAACTTGGGTAGGTTTTACCCCCTTTGTTTGGTAGCTACATCGCTCCAGTTGCTGCCTAGCCTAACAATCCCCCCCCCCCCTCCCCCCGATTTAATTTTCTTCTTTCTCTCCCTTGCAATGATCCCTGTCCAAGCCATGTTCTTGACTTGGGGATGAGCGGTTCTGGACAGGTTTGACCAGCTTTAGAAGACCTCCACCCATAGGGTGTTTCAAAATTAAAAGAGTTTTGCATCATGCAAAATGAACAATGACCCTAACCTAGCCCATTTACCATTCATTTATTTTTTTTTTCTTCAAAAGATCAATTTCTAATCAGCACTTTATCTCACCTTTTCCTCTGCTCCAATTCCCAATCTAGCCTTGCTAGTTGTAGCTTGTGTTCATCATGCTTTGTGGTGGATGGCTTTGAGATGCTGGGAGGAGCTTCCTTGTAGAATGTATCCACATCCACCAACTCAATATCCTCATCTTTGGACCTGATTAAATAAATAAGAATAATAATAAAAGCCATAAATTTACAGACTCCAATCAATTATTTAGTACATTTACAACATCCCCGATCCATAAGCATATATCCAAACACTGCACTGGCATGGCATTATTCGGGACCTTAGTTTTCTTTGCAAAGAGTCCATTTATCAGTTCATCCACATACAAAATTAAATCTGTACCTTCTGGAAGACTGTTTGACATGAAGCTACATTGCTGATTGGAAATTTGATGTTGGAAAGCGACTCTTTTTGCCACTAATATAAAACAATTTTTTGAAATTCTTCTCTTTGTTTTCTTTCAAATACTAAACTCACCTTGGCTTTCAAAACCACCCTGTTTATCCATTAAATTCTTTGTTATAATAATCTTTCATAGAAATAAGTCTTCTCAACAAAAGTGTCTTTTTTTTTTTTTTATTAAGGTCTGTCTTTTTCATGGGGGATGCTGCCCAGGGGACTAGGTAATATGGCCTTACCCAAGATATCGACTTTTGGAGAGCGTTTCATCAAGCGTTTTGTCAGTGATTTCACCGACAACTGTTATAATCAACTGAAATCCTTGCATCTGATTGGCTGAGAGCAAATATGTGAGTAAAAATCACTGACAAAACGCTTGATGAAACACTCCCCTGGACTTAAAACCAAGGGTTTCCTCGATTTAGGACCACTGCTCTAATCACTGAACTATGGCATCTCCTTTTATCAAATTAAATCCATGCTTACTTGAACTCGAGGCACTTTGTGATCTCCTTCTGTAGATGCATGACCTCATAGAGAAGATTTTGAAGCTGGAGGTGCAAATTATCCACTTTCTGTTTGGCTCCCTGGGTCTCATCCCTTGCCTTCTTACATCGGAGGTGAGACATGCGGTTTAACTTCTTCAGAGTTACAAACAGGAGGGCAGCTTCCTTCTGCTTCTCCTCAATCTCATCCTCCTGAAGAGAGAGAGAGGGGGATGGGGAGAAGGATAGGGGAAGAGGGAGAGGAAGAGGGAGAGGGGAAATGGGAGAGGAGAAGAGGGAGATAGAGAAGGATGGGGGAGTGGGAGGAGGAAGTAGAGGAAGAGGGAGTATGAAAGGGAGAAATGGATGGAGAGAGAGAAGGAAGGGGAAGGGGGGAGAGAGAAGGAAGGGGAAGGGGGAGAGAGAAGGAAGGGGAAGGGGGAGAGAGAGAGAGAGAAGGGGGAGAGAGAGAGGGAAGGGGGAGAGGGAGAGGGAGGGGGAAGGAGAGGAAAAGGGAGTATGAAAGTGATAGATGAAGAGATGGGGGAAGAGGAAGGGGGAGAGGGAGAGGGAGGGGGAATGAGAGGAAGAGGGAGTATGAAAGTGATAGATGGAGAGATGGGGGAAGAGGAAGGGGAGAGGGAAAGGGAAAGGAAGAGGAAGTATGAAAGGGAGAGATGGATGGAGAGATATAGAGAGAGAGAGGACAGGGGGAAGAGGTGTTGGAAAGGGGAGGAGGGAGGGAGGGACAGAAAGACAAACAGAGAAAGATGAGATAAAGGAATGCAAAATTATAACATATTTGGCACTCAAGGTTGTCACTCATTTATTCATCTACACACATTATATTTGGTCATTTATTCCTAAGTCAGAAATGATATGTTAAACTTTGTTATTCATGAATTGATTGTTACATCAATATGAATCATACATCAACCTTACTTGCATCACAATGTATTTGCCAACTTAATCCTCTAACATTCATTTGCCAAACTATATTAGCTGCCCTTTTATCAAGAGAGTGAAAATTTTCAGCATGCTAAGAATTCAGTAACAGTATTAATGTGAAATATGATTTGCTATCTAAACTATAACGAGCTGCTAACTTTAAGTCTTTAACAATCATTTATGGTACAAATAATATTCTACATAGCTGTTATAAATAATCTTCTTGCAGACCTTGGTATATATGACATGAGAGAATGGGTCAATTACCAATTAGTTTTACTCACTGCCATCATGGCCCTGAATGGGATGTTAAAATTATTGAAACATAATGTACCTTTCCTGCCTGCTCCTGAGATTTGTAGGCATGGATATCAGCCATCAAGTTCCTCAGCATTGTAGAGGTCTCGTTGTGGAGCTGAAGATCCTTCTCCATGTCTCGGGCGGCTACTTCTTTCTCCTCATCATACGGAGACTGCTCCTGTATGAATGAAGAGTGAGAAAAAGTGATGGAGAGAGAGATGGTGTTACAAGGGCGGTCCATACAATGATACACATGTATCATTGCTTCTTCTAAAAGCTTTTCTTACACATGTATCATTGCTTCTTCTAAAAGCTTTTCTTTCTCTTCTTTTCTTCTTCTTCTTGTTACATTTATCCCCTTAGTTACCTTTCTGCAGTTGCTTTTCTTCTTTCCTTTTCATTCTCTTAGGTATACCTATCGCTATGAAAGCTTCTGAATGCCTCTAGTTATGGCTGGATCATGACGGGGTGGGTCAGCATCGATTTATACTTGAAAGGTTCATTTCTCCAGTACTTGTCCAGACCGTTTCAAATCATGTAGACACTGGGTGCATTAACTAGATACCGGTATTGTATTTAACAATGACTCCGATACCCTGTTTCGCCAGAACTGACAGTAAATTACAAATTTCATTATTAATTATCTTTTCCAACATGATCAGTGAGTTGAATTTGTATTTCATGGATATGTTGGTGTCGGTATTTGTAAATTAAATGCCGATTTTGAGTGAATGTTGGTGACTTTTGTGCAGTGGTGTTTGAAAGTGTTGAGGTGTATGACTGTTCAAAGAGTAAACACACAGGTCTAGAGTCTATAGTAATGCTGCTATGTGTGTGTCATAGTGTCAGTAGCGGTTTTATTGCATGCAGTGCTATGGTGACTTCGGATCCAGGCTAACGTGGCACTAGGGCAAACTCGGCCTTGGGCTTGGCTGAAAATCGGGGCCGAGAGAGCCCAGAGAGTTGAATTGATCGCAAATACTTGTGTTGAATTTCACATTAATTACACATGTCAAAACACTAAAATTCAAAATTATTTGATACATGTATCAATGACTTGATTAGCAAAGAAGCAATGTTGAAATTTGAAGAAGTAAAATAAAACAAAACATGAAATTTAAGGCTAAAAAAAAAAAACGTACGGAGTGTAGCGTGCTAGCTTGGACTTCAACTCTTAAAACATAAAAGTTAGATCTAGTCACAGTGCAATGTCGAATTAGCTTACAAAATTACCCTTTTGTAAACTTCGTAACATGACTGGCTTCCCTACAATTAAATGCAATACAGAACGATATTGAAAATCCACAATCCCTCAAATTGCCAGAATCTTGAAATAAACCCCCCCCCCCCCCCCCCCCACGCTTTGCATCCCAAACCTTTTCACTTCTCAGATTGCATTTCTAGATGTAATGGCTCATTTTGCATGGTTATGGCTTCCTATCTGACTTGGTTATATTTATGTACTCCTTCCAAATCTTCTCCTTTCTCACTTACTATCTCCTTCTTTCTTTCTCTTCCCCTCCTCTTTCCTACTTCTGACTCTTTTTTTCTTTCTCTGACTTTTCACACTTGTTATCTTATTATTTGTGTAGCGTAAGTCTTTGCATCTTTGTTTTGCTTGCAATTATGTATTTACTTTAATATATTTGATGTGATTCTATTGTATATATCTACATGCATATCTGATTGTAAATTGACCCCTTCAGCATTGCTGCTGGTCAATCAACATATACCAATAAATAAATAAATAAATAAAATATGAGAGACAGTCTCCCAAATGGGAGAGAGTCTCCGATGTCGGCCATGCGCCTAGCTCTACTGTATGATGGGGTAGCTATACGAGCTCTGTGGCTTATCAATATGGTACTGGCCACAGAGCTATACAGCCCATGCCTATACTGTGTGTGGAGGAGGATATCAATCAAAAAATCTAGATCTAAATATCACCATTTCCCACATACTGTGAGCCATGCAAACTACCCTCGGAGTTTGCTAAAGGGGTTACCTTCCAGGATCAACTAAGATTGTAAAAATTGAATGAATAAAAAAGAAAAAAAGCCACAAAATTGGCAGGTGTGATCAGGTTTTTTTACCTTGCACTTGTAACTTGTATATATGGGACTACACATGCAAGGTAAGATTGGTGTAGTCCCATATATACAAGTTGATATCCTCCTCCACACACAGCATAGGCATGGGCTGTATAGCTCTGTGGCCAGTACCATATTGATAAGCCACAGAGCTCGTATAGCTAATGATGGGGAGCCCTATGTCTGCGCACCTAAGATTTGACCTAAAATTTAACAAGAATTTCTTTAATATTCCACTAATGCTTAATTTCATATTATTTCTGATATTCTAAAGAGTAAGTGTGCAAAAAATCTCATCAAAATTAGAGCAAGAACTATGCCATTTTAACATGAAACGGTGGTCGTGTCATTTTGACACTGAAAAAACAATATTGCCCATGTCTGCGCACCCATTCATTTTACACGCACTTCGGAAGTTTTGACGAGAAAGACGTTTTGAGGCCTGTGCATAAAAATGTCTGAAATAAGACACTTTTTTTCAATATTTTAACTCGTTTTTTGAATGAATATTTATCTCTGTAATAAAGATGAAAAGTTCGGGTCGTTTAAATCCTTGCTTTGTTTCTTTAGAATCGCACAGTTACGCGTGTGCGCAGACAAGGGCGCTGCGCAGGCTTGGGCACTCTAGCCATAGAGTCTACTGATACTTGACATGCTTGATAGACATAGACTCTAACCAATATTACTTAGATCTACATGCAAGTGTGTGCGTCATGGTGCGTATCTATAAGGATTGTAATTCCGAACAGATTGTATTATCGAACGTGTACAGTATGGTGGTGGATCCAGTGTCCGAACACTTTTCAGAAAATCAACGATAGCAAATAAAATATCAAACGAATATCTGTCACACTTACATAATGAATGCTCAAAGCTCCTACAGAAAAAGAAGTTGATGGAATTTTAAAAAGACAACGTAGATTTAATACGACGCGGCATTTTGGTCCCTTGAAAAAGGTACTGTATTTCCGAACGTGTGAAACCTGTATGGGAAAAAGACACAACCTTTGTTTCAAGACAATAGTAGAAGGTTTTCATACACGTAATCCCACGCGTATGAACTCATTTTAGGCGCTTAACTGTACACGTTCGGTAATACAATCTGTTCAGAATTACAATCCTGACTATACTCTGAGCTGAGGACTGTTTTACGTTGAGTTGACCGGATTTTACGACCTGGACTTGTCCAATTGAAAAGCGTGAACAAGGCAACAATAATGGCAACGGTCTACTCGGCCACCAATTATTGACATACCCTTTTGACTTTGATGAGTGCTGCTTTTTTCGACTCTCTCTTTGGTGATGAACTACTGCTTTGGTCATCATCAGTTTTTGATACAATCCTCCTTTTCTTCACAGTAGGAGCCGACATTTTCGCAAAATTTTTGGTTACAAAATAACAAATGGATTTACTGCATGCACTGTCCACTCATCGCCTACAGAGGGCAGCATACAGACTGCGAAGTAGACTGCGGATGTGCACCAAAATTACGTTATTTTACTCGTTTTCAAGATGACTTTATCATATTTCCTACTATATTTGTTTCTTATTACTCTCTTGCTTGTGGTATTGTCAAGGTAAGCGATTTTAAAGGCCCTTATAAAGTAAAATATCCATGTATAATTACCTTCTTATAGTTTTGTCATGGAAGCATTGCCCCACGTATTTAAATTTGGGATGTAAAAATGTCTGGAAAACTTGAAAACATGATCTGTCATGATCATGTCTGCTGTTGTCGTTGAGTTGACTTGTTTCCCCCCCCCCCCCCCCCCCCCCACCACTCGCACATATGCGAGGTTATTGTAGATAACCTCGCACTTTGTACCTTTGTACCGCGATGCCTCTCATAGCAAGTGTGTGATATTTTGCACATATGTGTGTTGGAAAGGAGCAAGATCGTCGGCAAAAAACAGCCTGAAAATATCTAGCTATACGAGCTCTGTGGCTTATCAATCTGCTACTGGCCACAGAGCTATACAGCCCATGCCTATACTGCGTGTGGAGGAAGATATCAACCAAAAAATCTAGATCTAAATATCACCATTTCCCACATACTGTGAGCCATGCAAACCACCCTCGGAGTTTGCTAAAGGGGTTACCTTCCAGGATCAACTAAGATTGTAAAAATTGAATGAATAAAAAAGAAAAAAAGCCACAAAATTGGCAGGTGTGATCAGGTTTTTTTACCTTGCACTTGTAACTTGTATATATGGGACTACACATGCAAGGTAAGATTGGTGTAGTCCCATATATACAAGTTACACAGTGTAACTTGTATATATGGGACTACACCAATCTTACCTTGCATGTGTAGTCCCATATATACAAGTTACAAGTGCATGGTAAAAAAACCTGATCACACCTGCCAATTTTGTGGCTTTTTTTCTTTTTTATTCATTCAATTTTTACAATCTTAGTTGATCCTGGATGGTTACCCCTTTAGAAAACTCCGAGGGTGGTTTGCATGGCTCACAGTATGTGAGAAATGGTGATATTTAGATCTAGATTTTTTGGTTGATATCTTCCTCCACACGCAGTATAGGCATGGGCTGTATAGCTCTGTGGCCAGTAGCAGATTGATAAGCCACAGAGCTCGTATAGCTAGAAAATATCACTTGATGAAGATGATAAAGATCCTATTGAAGAATCTGGCATGAAATTAGATATATTCTATCATCCTAAAATGTAGAAGGAAGTATTTTTCAAAAGTTTGCGGATTATATTGGTGTTTTTACCCCTTCAACTTAGAGGTCGTGACCACTGCCAAAATTGACACAGCCCCACATAGTGATGGCTGAGTGTGTTTTGCGTGGGTTTTTTTGTCCAGAAATAAAATTTTGACGTAATTTCACGTCGTTTAGCTCATATCTTATCAATTTTGGAAATTGTTGCAAATAGAATAATTTTCAATATTGATAAAATATGGGGTAGAATCTACAGAACCTGAGCAATTTTGATGTTTGCATTATAGTGGATTTTGGGGGGGTTTTTCACTTTGAGACCCGACTAAGTTGATGTTGTTTATTTTAATTGAATAAAAAATGAGGAAACACCACATTCACAGTTACGCTCTAGGTTGGCCTAGAGAATGCCACCCTAAAATAGTTATACATTATCAACAGTATTATTTTATTATTTTTTCCACACACCCACCCGACTCACTTTACTCTACAGGAGTGTTGAGCTGTACCATTCCAGATCCAGATCCAGATGTATAAGGCTATCTAAGATACCCTTGTACATAGCTGCTTTTCCTGTTAGATTTACTGCTGTACATGCCATAGCATAGGTGTTGTGTGCATTAGCCTGGATTAGTCTAGCTAGATCATACCAGAGGCAGGGGAAATAATTATTTAAATCCTTCATTTTTATACTGGAAACACAAATTTGTACCATAGCCTATTTGAAAAGTTCCTGAATCAAGTCAGCAGAAAAATATAAGTAAATTCTACAATGCTTATACAGTAAAACCTGTCTATAAAGACCACTCTAGGAGTCCAGGGAGACAGGAAAAGTGGTCTTTATAGACAGGTTCCTTTAATACACATATCAATGAGAAACGTTGTTCAAGGGAAACAAAAATTGTGGTCTTTATAGACAGGTGGTCTTTCTATACAGGAGGTTGCAAAAGCAGGTTTGACTGATTGCATTTGGGGTTTCTTTTTTACTCCTGCAACAGGCATGGGCCTATGAGTGCCCTAAGACAAGGCTATGGAGTATGGTAAGACAACATCACTCCAAGTCAACTTAGTTCCTGATTGACAAATATTTTTAATGTCTAGAATTTACATCTATTAGACAGTAAGACTCTAACAGTAACACTAACACCAACACTGTTACAACTTCAAAATGTTTTTGCTTCAGGAAACAAAGTAAATATATTTATTTTTAATTATAGAAATTTGTTTCTGTGAGATGTTCATGTTATATACCATACAACTTACAAGATCTCATAAGACTGTGGCAGCTTACTTTGAACCATCGTGTGATCCCGTTCCCATGATGTTGTCATGTTACACAACCTTTCGTTAATAGTATACTAAGCCTAAATTCACTAAGGGTAGGGTGTACATTTGTGAAATACCCCCCTCTTATTGGCGAAGTGTCGGGCTCAGTTTACCCGACACTGCATAAAAAGTATAGCAAATCTACGAATACTCATTTCTCGAACGCAACACTTCGTCCACAAGAGGGGGTTTTTCACAAATGTTACACCCTACCTTTCGTGAATTTGAGTTTAGTATTCATGAAAGGTCGTGTAACGTGTGTGACGTGAACGTGATCACACGATGGTTTGAAGTAAGCTGACTATGGCAATATCCCTCATGTGCATGCTAGTGTTGAGCCAGTATGTCAAATGCTATACTGCTTTGTACTTTACAATAGATTTTATTTTATTTTTATTTTTGTACCTGTAGTACCAGTATGTAAGAATTTGTATTTTAAGTATAGTTGCAGTATGAATCACAGTATAATAACTTATAAATGGTATATAATCAAATACTAACTAACCTTGTGCATATGTTCACATGTTTTACACATGATTTCTGATTCAATACAGCTATTTATGTAACAGTTTTCTAACAATATTTTCATATGATGTTTTAGATACATGATTATATGCAAATTAGGGCTTCACATTTGATTTCCCTCTCTTTTCTGTCTTTCAGATTGAGTGCTATCCTAGTCTCTAAGATTCTGAGCAAGTTTTTGAAGAAGAGTATTTCCATTGAGTACTTTGGTTTCTTCTCCTTGAAGAGTATTGTTATCCAGCTTCCAAAGAGTAGCATTGTAAGTAGACCCTAGACAAGAAATCGTTAAGTCAGTATACACAATGGCAAAACCAAAACTGTTCAGAAGGGGTGTAAGACAAGCTTTGCAAAAACAAAATTGCCAACAAAAGAAGTTATAAAACGTAGTTCGAATTTGCCGGCAAAGGTTGAAGAATTGAAAGAGTGCGAATAGAAATTTGAACATCACCCCCTCCCTCTTTTGCAATGCTTCAGAGTATAAAGATCTTTACATAAAAAGAAAAGGCAAGGGGGCCATTTTAAATAGGGGACATTTCTGTTCAGGTTAGAGGCATTTACACATAATCCTTTTCATTATGATATTATACCACAGACATTTTGTAGTCATCATATATATGCCATATGAGTTGTTGCATAAAGTTCTGGAATAAATTATCTAGCATTTTCAACAAACTTCTTCCCCCCCCCCCCCCCCCCCATAGGAGATAGACTGCATTTGGATATCATGGAGGTTATTCAATTCTCAGCAACAGTAAGTTTAAACTTGACATAATTTTCTTGAACAATTTTCCCTGTTCTTCAGTTTTGTTTTGTTTTTTGTTTTTCTTTTGTTTTCTTTGTTTTGTTTTGTTTTGTTTTGTTTTTTGTTTGTTGTATTTTTCTTTCCTGGTGAAATTCTTGATATTTTTCCTTATCCTTGCAATCAAAAATTTGTCAGTAAGAGAACTCTCAAGCTTTCATGTACTAAATTTTGGGGTTCAAAATCAAAGTTGGTGTTTGAGTTAGATTATCTTTACAGCATACATGTATATTAGCATTTCCAGAAGCATATATGAATTTCATTTTAGAAATTATCAAAATCATACATTATTAATAGGAGGGGGTAGGCCATGATCTGAAAAAAAAAAAAAATAATAATCATGAAATATGATGAAAGCCACAAAAATGTTAAATAGCACTTCTGATATATATGTGCTGTTTGTGTGTTTGTTGATTACATCAGACACCCTATGGCTCTGCACATAGGGGATGTAAGAGTGAGAGCAGAGCTGAGTCAAGAGGAGGGTAGCCTGGAAGATCTACCCCCTGCGAGGCCGCCGCCCCACCCTGGCCCTACCCAGCCCAGATCAGGTAACTTAACATTGAACTCTAACCCATTACGTGCATGCTGTAGGCAGCAAATCCTACCCAATATTTTGAGTGTTAATGAAAATGATAATAATATGGTCCATTCATATAGCATAGCTACTACTGTGTACAAAGATACTCTAATGCGCTTTACAAAATATATTATTTCCCCGGCTTTAGCCAAGCAGCCATGATAAGGCACTAAAGCATTCAAGCAATTTCTTTCTGTTATGAAGTTTATATCCATGGAAAATTGTCATTTTTTTTTTTTAATTTTCAAATAATACTTGAATGATGCTGACAGGGTAAACTTTTCAAATGGAATCACACCAATTAAGTAATGCTCTTATAACGATTTAATTGTCTACCTTTTTTTTCATCTGCACTTTATTAGGTTGATTTTAAAGCTGATAGAAATTGTACCTGTTTCTTGCTCTGTGATTTTGCCAAGGATTTGATTTTTATATATTCATACTGTACTATACTCAATAGTGAAATAATTATATTAATTTTGCAATGTAATATGATGGTATCTTTATGAATATTATATATTATTATGTAATTCTCAACAATTCAGTCATTTGACTGCCAACGTGAATGAATTTGAACTGTTCTTCTTGTAATTTTATCCAAATAAACCATTCAATCGAAATAGTTTATGCCAAACTATCCACTGATTAAGTAAAAATGTTACCCTCAAAGGTTCATTTATGACAGTTGTCCCAAAACGTGGTGGCCCAGAAGGGATTAAGATTAAGATGCTAGCTTTTATAGGCCTATATCATACAACTTTTAAGGCACATAAAAGTCATGTGAATTATCATATTATCATCATATTCATAATGAAAATGATCATATGTAATGATTGATAGGTGCCGCCAACAACAGGTTTTGGCCCAAATTCTTAACCCATTGTTTAGACCTCCAAAGCGTAGTATTGAGTGCTGCACGCATGTCCTAATGTCCGATGAAAGGGCAGCAAACGATTAAATGTGCTTATTTTAGTCCATGATGGAGGTCTAACCGTGGTTTAGACTATGGATTAAATTTAAACCTTTGAGAATTTGGGCCATTGGGTTTAGGATTCAAATCCCATACAAGGCATCTTAGTCTACCATTTCAAACACATTATCTTAACGATTCATACAAGTCATTTTAATATACAATGATATTACTTATTTGTTGACATTCCCCACTCACAAATTCAATCATATAGAAAACGGTTCCATGGCATTTGCTCCTGCAACAATTGCTCTGGTCTAACTTTGCCATGTTAATCCTAAACCTAACCATCTGAAAAAGATGCAGGAGAGAGATAATAATAGTATGTTTCTTTGATTTTTTATTTGAATTAGGATTGTCCAAGTTCATCTTGAGTAGCCTGCCCACATTACTTCAATATGGAGCCCAGGTATGTATTGTCCTGATAATGTGTTTTAACTTGCATTTAAATTAGATGAAGGACCTTTAACAGCCATAAAGCGGTGACCAACATTTTCAAATCGAACAATGTGGACCTTCCCTAGTAAAAAAAAAAAAAGTTTTAAAAAAAGTAATAGATACATGTATAAGATAAAGTTGAGTTCTGGTCATGCAATTACATTGTGAAAGAAACGCAGAATACAATAATAATAATAATAATAATAGTTCTGCACATGTATGTACATCCTGGGGGTTTGGGGGTCATATTTGTACTATACTTAATTTATGTGGTTTCTGTCATAACAATGCAAGTATTTATTCTAAATTCTTATATTTCCTGACTCGTGTATATCAGTATTCTAAACATCATCTCATTCTTCCATACAGTTGGCGTCCTTTCACGTAGAAGCTGTCAACGTAATGTTACTAGGAGCAATGGGAACAGACTCTCTCCTGCATGTCACAGTCAATGATGTATCACTGATAGGACAGGCAGCCAATGAAAGGTGGGTCATTGAAGTACAAAATGATGTGTGTTATAGTTGTGTGCATTATAGATTACGCCTTTCCTTCTCTTTCTCTCTCCCAAGTAAGCTTGGCTTGTAAAACGTATATATTAGTAAATTTTGCATCAAAGGTCTTCGGGTAGCTCAAATATAATACCTGACCTGTTTTTAGCCAGAAAAAAAATATTTATTTATTTATTTATTTATTTATTCTGTGTTCTTTATACAGGGTAGTCTCTTCAGTACATAAAAACTGCTTTGCAAGAGAGCCCTGTATTACATAAAACAATTAAAATACAATGTAGAACAGTTTCAGAACAATAAGATAACAGAACAATACAAAAAAATAATATGTAAGAAATATTAACAAGTATAAAATTGGATCACGTCTTAAATACACAACTCAAATATACATTTATTAAAACCAATAAAATACCACGAAGGATCAATGGTTTGAAAAAAAATATATCATCAAGTGAGTTGAATTTTTGTACGTACTTATGTTACACACATTGTATTCCTTGAGAGTGGCACAGGAGAGGGTATAAGATATAAGATAGATAACAATAACTAGCATTCATGTGTCTAGAAATATATACATGTAGCTTTATGAAAGTCTATCATGAAATAAAAGAATCAATAATTAAAATGTGTAATGCAATGCCTGACACTAATGGTGATTTATTGGGAAATAACCCTCTTGTTTTTAATGAATGACTCCCTGTCGTTAAGGTCAGTACCACGCCCTGTAGTACAGTGTTCTTTTGGAAGTTTAATGACAAAGTTTCCAGATTTATGATTATACTCAGAGAGATTTACCTAGTAGTGAATTTTTCAGTCATGTTCGCTATATCTTTTTTATGTTCCAGACTTGTATCAGCAGATTTCTCATCTCAAAAACTCTCCCTCAGGATGTTACGCAGTGCAAACCAAGTATGTATTTCATCATTCATTTCCACATGTATGTTAGATTTTGAACTGATAAGGCATATTTGTATTTCAGTTTATACTAGTATGGCATTTGAGCACATACACAATATGTAAACAAAATAGTGTTCATATACATGTCAAGGTTTATAAGGAATATGGTCACTGAAAATCCTACTTTCCATCTCTTTTCACCCAGAGCTTTGTATTTTAGGGTTAATTCCTTATTAAATAATGTTTTTGGTAGTATTAGTTATGCCCAGGATATACATGTATTTTAGGGATCAGTCACCTAAAAAGATCATTTGTGTACAGCAAGTACATACAAAATCTATCAAAAGAAAATATACCTGGCATTCCATGGGTGGACAGTATAGAGTTCTAAAGAAATCATTTTTAGTCCAAGGTAGAAAATTAAACAAGAGTTTATACAATGGTTTGAACTTAGACCTCCTTCGTGAGTTCGGACAACAGTGCCCATTATATGAAGCATGTAACATGTAGTACAACTTCCATGATACTTGGCCTTGCCAAATCCAATAGAACCTTGAACTTGTCTTTAATTTGAATTTCATTCATTGCAAGTCTTATGTCACGGCATCCTGCTTATCCAGTATTTTCTTATGTGTCATTTATTTTGAATTCTTTGTGACAGAATGCTGGAGACCAGTCACATGTTGCCCAGGCCTCTGTTAGCATAAAGATCTCAACTCAGATTGATCTTGTAGAACGAGTCCTTACGGTAAGTACCAAACCCTTTAGGACCGATTAATTGATTACTGAATCCAACAATAATACCCACAGAATAGGCATCATAGAAGAAGTTTTCCCTGTGTTTAACAAGGTATTTATGTTTCAGATCATTACTGTCAATTCCATTGTTGTAATACATGTACATGTAGATATTTGTGATCAATTGCCCAATTTGATAGTCAATTGCTAGGCCTTATTTCATTTTGAGCTATCAAAACTACTGTATCAGTATTGTTTTAATTTAATGATGGAGATCATTAAAAAGAATCTCTAGTCCTGTTGTAATACTACTATGCAAAATCTGCAAATTTTCCTTTTTGATTCTACTTATTTCACATATTTTGTTTTCCTTGTTCAGACTTTGTTTGTTGAAGTTGGGAGTCCAAATATCACAATTTATGATGGTAAGTAGCACTCTCAGTAGACATTTTGTTGTCCTGCTGACCTTATTTCACAGTGTGCTGTCTTTTTGAGAATAATATTTGCTGTGTACTGATCAAAGTTACTGTTATTAGTTTCCACATTTACCTGATTGCATTTCAATTTTAGGCAAATAACAATAAGTATTTCCCCCAACTCTGAATTTAAAATATATTGTCTCTTTGAATTGTCTTATGTGCAATCAATGAAAGATAAATAGATGCCCCTTTTGATGTACTTTTCTTCAATCAAACATTTTTGTTTTGCTCATTTGGGCAGTAGTTGCAAAATTTTCCCACAAAGTATTGGGGAAAGTATTTATTGAGCCATATACCATAGATTGTGCTTTGATATTCTGGTTTGAGGCTTGATATTTCCCACTTCGTTTTAATTCTCAGTTGAGAATATTAAAGAAAATGCTAACTTGAGTATTTGATTCAGTGTGAAAATTCTCACACATTATTTCTTTTGTCATCAAAACAAAAAAGGTATGACTTTTCTTGATATCTCATGACAATACAGCGATAAAGAACAAACAGTTCACAAGTTGACAAAAAAGAATAAGTCATACATGTTTCATTGAATCAGCTTATACAAAATTCCATCAGTTTTGAGTGTGTACTGTGTAACATAATTATATTTCTAACATAAGTGAAGGACTCTTTTAGTTTGCATAATCATCGCTTTAAAAGTACTTTCATATTTTCCTGCTTCTGAAATTTCCTCTGAGAGTGATGTAACAACTACACATATTTCGTTGTATGGCTGGCAGAAGGATATTAGCGTGCCCACATGCCATAAAAGCAAATTTCTGGTGACTTGCTTCTAGTGTTTTGATTGCTCTATACATGTTGTACATTTTTCAACATACATGTAACAGGGATTTATCTCATTATTGACTGATAAAAAAGTAAGAAGGGATGGGAACTACTTGAATAGTAGTTAGTAGTTAGTAGTTTGGTATCACATAAGCACAGAAATGTAGCACAGAAATGTATTTTGAAGTTAGAGATATTTTAATGCTAACTACCTTCTGCTTTAGTAATAGTGCACGTCCGCATTTAGTTGAATGGTGCAACGTGCTCCACCCTTCTGCCAGCCGAATGACGATTTTAATACCTTTCTCAACCTTTTGTTGATGTATTGGTTGAACATTCATTTGTAGTGATCAGAGAATTCACTTTTCTTCTCATTAACACCACATTTCTCTTCATCTTCAAGGTTTCTTACCTACTGCTCTGACTAGAGTGTCTAAGGCTGCACCTGTTGTGATGCCAGGTAAATCACATCTTGTGAGTTGTGACCTTTTACCACCAACCTGGCACCATTTTTTTTTTTTTTTTGACAAACTGTGTATGAAAGTATTTCACTGCTTATCTCAGTGCTTTGTGAGATTTTATCTGTAAATTAGTCAGGGAACCTGGAAATCTGCTACAGAAGCAAATTTGCTTTTAGAATTCGCCATTCAGGTTGTTTATCTACATGTACATGTAGATCATCATCATAACAAGACAGACTATGGAAAGAGTTTGTTGATTCCTATATGTTTTATTTCTGATTGCATTTTATTTTACTTGCAAGTCTTGTGTTAACAAGTTGCAAGCACATTTCCAATGAGCTGTTGATTCTGTATTTTGTGAAGTTGCCCTGAACCAACTAATTGATGTTTTGTTAATTCCTCATTGAAAACAGGTGCATGTTCCAGTATTCTTGTCCAATATTCCATATGCTGCCTCACAAAAACAAAATTTAATCACACTCGCCTAGTTATTTCTAGCATTGTTTTGAGTGTAGTGTATAATTCATGTTGTTTGATTGTTTTCATCACTCTTCAGGAAATATGAATGTAATGTTAATGTTGTTTTATTCCATGTAGTCCAAGAGGAATTTGTGGATGCACCCAGCACAATCCTGCCAGAAAATCCACTCACTCGGAAGCTCAAAATCATTACCAGAAAATTTCCAGAGGTGAGTGAAACGGTTTGTTTACTCCTGTCCATTTTATGTGTAGTTCATATTAGAGTAATGAATTGACATGTCTCTTTATATTGTTATGTGAGGCCCTATTTATGAGAATTCATTTGTATGCTTCCATTAAGTTCATGGTCAAGAAAGCACATGATATTGAGACAATCATCATTTCATCTTTTGGTTCAGTCATGTAATAGATATAGTCAAACTTGTCTTAGCGGCCACCTGTCTATAGTGACCACCTGTCTATAGTGGTCACTTATATTACCTCCATAAAGCAAGAAATGTGTGTCTTAGAACCTGTCTATAAAGGCCACCTTTCTACAGTGGCCACTTTTTCTGTTTCCCTTGGGTGGCCTTAATAGACAGGTTTGACTGTAGTTGTTTTGTTTCTTACCAATAATGAAACACCTCATTCAAGTTGCTTGAAATGCTGCTACCACCATGCAATAATGTATTGGGACTATCTAATATGGGTTTGTCCATGATTTTGTGGAAGGGAAGGGGGTAGGTTCAAAAAAAAAAAAGAAGAAGAATATATCACATTTTAGGTGCTACTTTACCGGGGGGAAAAAATGCCCTGGCAAGCAAGCGAAAAAGGGGGAGTGCTATCACATTCTTCAGGTGCCTTTCAGGTATAAAATTTGAAAAAGGGCACAATAACAGGGGGCACATTTTCTTCTTTGTTTACTTAGATATGGATGATTTGGTTTTCAAAAAAGGGAGGAATGGGTCAGTTGTAATTTACCCCTTAATCCGCAGGTACGGAAATGTGAGAAAAAATTCTAATCACTGATAACCCATTGCCGTTGTATCCTTCAGGAATCTTGTTTAGACATCCAGGAAGCCTCTTGGCAGATGGATGATTTGGTTTTCAAAAAAAGGAGAAATGGGCCAGTTGTAATTTACCCCTTAATCCGCAGGTACGGAAATGTGAGAAAAAAATTCTAATCACTGATAACCCATTGCCCTTGTATCCTTCAGGAAGCTTGTTTAGACATCAAGGAAGCCTCTTGGCAGATGGTGCTACAGGGAGGTCAAAGGTCAGTAGATTTCTTGTATTTTTGTAACCCAAATTACCAGTTTACCAAGAGAAAGGTAACAAAATATTGTACTTGTAAACAGAACAAAATTTTGTGTTAAATTACAGCTACTTATATAATACCTAAGGTAAAAACTGTATGCTTTATATATCCAGCTATTTGATGTGCAGATATTGAAATAATCAGCATTAAGTTATTCTGATCATTTAGGGTTGATATGGAATTTCTTTTCTTTTCATAATTGTTTGAATATTGACATTTCTTTTTAGAAATGATAATTTGTGTCCTCATTTGCTTGTATGACAAGAGTAGGTTTTATTGAATGTCTGATTCTGGCTGATGTGTGACAAAAGTACCCCAACCTATTTAGAAGAAAATACACATTGAAGATGCATGTAACTTTTCATTAATAGATAAGATTTTTCTTTGTGATGATCAGGTCTTTGCAGTTCAACACCAAGAGTGTGATCTTCACGAGTCAGCTAGCCAGCCGGGATGGCATCGTATGTTCACAGAATGGGGACCTGGTGCTACCTCCTATCACCTGTCATCTCACATGCTCACGTAAGTACAGGCTTCTGAAACTGAGCAAAGTTTTATATCTATTCAGATACATTTGAAATTCAAATATCACAAGCATTTTTAAGTGGGTTGTGAGCTGGTCCAATAAAGCTCATTTTCTTTATAGATTTACTTTTACAGTCAATTGTGAATATGTATATTAAGCAGTAGTGTAAATGCATCAAGAAGATCATTCAGTGATAAAGAGAGGAAGCACATGCCCCTGAATAATTACAGTAAGATGAGTAATATACTGCTGTTCATTCTCCAACTTTTCTTGCCACTTAAACCAAGATTTCTTGTGTTTTATCACCAACAGATAGAATAATGGCACATATTATATAGAGAGAATTATAAATGAATCATTTTGTTTTGTTTCAGATGTGGATATAATGAACACTGATTCCACGAAACTTCTGAGAGTGACAAGCTTGAAAACATACCTTTTGGTGAGTATCATTGAGTATAATAAGATAATGAGGCCTCTGGAACCTTTGTTGCTTTGATCAAAGTTTGAGCATGCCTGCATGCAGATTTCTAATTGAGGGAGAATATACATTTCGTACAATGTTCCTCGTGCAGTTTTGCTTCTAAAAATTTATTATGATTTTTATTGCAGTTTAATGAGCCATGTATCCGTTTTGGTGTTGAATAACATGTTTGATTGTAAATCAATTAGTGCACTTTATATGGAGGTCAGTGAGAGATATGTAGAAGTTGGTGTAGAGTTGCAGCGTCCTCTTTTTACTTGTATGATGAAGGAGAGATCTTATTCTAGATATGACATGTATTATTGTAAAACATTGATGATACATGCTGTTTTAATGCAGGTCAATGAGAGATGCGTACAAGTCGGTGTGGAGTTGCAGCGAGGTCACTCACTGTACGATGAAGAAGAGATTTTATTCTGGGCTGGTTGGATCATGGAAACCATTGCCTTGCGGAAGCCACGCTCCACATCCACAGGGTCAACTGGATCGACGTCGTCATCGAGGTCATCATCACCTCCGTCGTCAAGGTCATCTTCACCACCCCCTCCCAGGAAACTGTCACCGACACCACTGTTGTCTTCCCCGCAACAGCTGAATAGCAGTGTATTGAGGTATGGTTTAAAGGGTACCAATCACCAAAAAATATTTTACTCTTTATGTTAGAGGTTCCATTTCATTCTACTATATTCCAGATGTTGGCTTCGAATATCACTTCTATAAAGAGATATTACAAGTTTAATTATACTCTCTATAAGCATAAAAGCAACTTGTGAGTAGACTACTCAACGCACCCGTACGCGCTCGCCAAGATAAGGGCTCGCGCGAAACCCACCTCGGAGGTTCGGAATTTCAGATAAAGTTATTTGAGTTAATTTGATACTTCCTAGCAGTATACTAAAAAAATTTCAGGTGGTTGGTACACTTTAAGGCTGTCATATAAATGCAATCGTCTGATGGTCATTGGGTAAACAAAGACAAATCAATTTTTCTGTTAGTTTGACAGTTGTTGATAGGATTTGAAACATGATTTGATTTTTTTTTTTTATTACATTTAACTTACTTTTGATGGCCTCACTTACTGTTTAACTTGTGCAAACTTAATTAAAAAGACTGATGGTCAATGCTTTAAAAAAATCAAAGTTAAATCAAGTTAAATTTAGTGTTGTTGACACATCTGTTTTTTTCAAGGTGTGTCAAAATTTATGATCATTTTTGTCCCCACATCAATAGTGAGGAATTAGTGCATAAAACCTGTCCTTAGCTACAACTGTCCCATTTAATTGGTCAGAGTGCAGGTTGTCTGCATTTAGCAGTTGCAGTGTTTGGTAAACAATAAGCAAGTGTTTGTTTCATCAAGAGTGGTCTTTATAAAAGAATTTACAAATTTACTAGTATTTTATGCAATAGGCCTGTGGGAAGTATTTTTTGTCACTTTCTCTTCTCACTGATTGTTTGCAATTAAGTATTTCCTTTATGTTTTTTTTTAGATCTGATTGGGAGTCATGGCAACACTTCTGCCTGCCTGTTGACCTCGACTTGAACCTGTCTGACCTCTCGTGTCAGGTCAGTTGTCAGGAGGTACCTCAGTGTGCTGTCAGATTAGCCACGCTTCATGGAAGTTGGAGCGTTACATCTGACGCCGGAAAGTCGGTCCAAAAACCATTTGCTTACATCAGGTATGATTTTGATAATGGATAAAGCGTATTGGCTCCTGGAGATCCGGAAAGGTTTAACTCCCAGGCCAGATTTTGTATCCTGCCCAGGACAAATGTTGTGTAGTGACCCTAAAAAAAGAAGATACATGTACAATGTAGTTGTTAATATTCATCACCCAAATTGATGTTACGAAGCCTTTCACATTTATGTATGTCATACTTGAGAAATTTTTCGATAGTGTGAATATTGTCCACACAAATCAAGCTTTTTGGATGAGGTTCATAGGCATTGCTGGAATGTTTTTATGGGGTGTTGTTCCTAATTTCCCAACAAGTTCTCTGGCAAGGAAGCAGAATTCACCCAACATACAATACAAAATATTGGACTTCATACTTTGCATTTTGCCACCAGGGGACTTCAACCCCCCCCCCCCCCCCCCCCCTCTCATGATGCCTCTTTCTTGTTTAACAGTGTTTGGTTCTGTTTGTTTCATGTCATTTCTTTTGTCAACATTTTTTTTTATCAGAGGGAGTATGCACAGTGAACAACTTTACCTGCTGGTTGGTGAGTCAGTGCGCACCCCCTCTGGTGCGATGCTTCCAACAAGACATGTTTGGGGAACTGTATGTGCAATAGAAGCTCTTGATGCAAAGGTAATTAATTTTCTAGTATTTATTGATCTTGATTTTTCTTACACATATTTCTTTTTGATGTCGCACCACAGTAACCTCGCTCTCAATTACGTTGTATTTATTGATTCTTGTTTTAAACTGGACTAAACATAGTAGGCTTTTATGCATACCCAACCTCTGTTTGAATCTCCAGATGGATCTATCTCCCCTCCTTGTGGATGTGGAGTGCTCCTTGCATTCCCTCCAGCTGGAGAGCTCCCCCTCTCTCCACCTCATCATCCAGCATGTCCTCAAGACCATGGTGGATCTCAGGGCTGCGTCACCGCACCCCTCATCCCATCGGAGGAAGGTCAGGGTGGACCCCACCATGGGCAGGGCACATAGGAAGCACAGGTTTGCCTTGAGGCTGGATGACTTCAATGCCTTCGTCTCCAGCTCTATCAAAGGTGAGGACAAAAGGGTAGTCATAGGTCATAGGGTCATAGAGATGGCAGACTAGAAATTTGTTCTTCGTCCAATCACAGAAAATTACAATAATGTACATAGTATCTTAGATTATAAAGCATCACAAACAATACAGAACTGAAGATTCCATGTGCTATTTGTGCATTGTAGTATTCATTGTACTTTTTGCTGACTGCCTTGAACATGAGGTTGGTACATGTAGATACCTGTTTGATTTTGTTTCCAAAACAGGAAATTGTACAAGACAATCTCAAACATGGTGCTTAAATAGCCTTATATCAAACTTCATTGTCTTACAATCATTAGACTATTCTGTTTTCTAAGAAGAATATATGTATCTTCTAGAACACTTCAAATATTGCCTCAAAACATATGTATTTCAGTAGGTGTGTGAATAATGACTTTATTGGAAGAGCCTGTGCCTTTGAATATTGTCAACAGAAATATGGCGTCATACAAATGCTGTGAATCATCATCATGATCATCATCATCTTTTCCACTGTTAAAAGAGAGAGACACACTAAATATACATTAGATGTTTATACTCTGGCCCCAATTATTTGATTTACATGTGAAATATATCAAATATACAGGTATGTTTGTAAACTATAGTTCAAACATTTCTGTGACACGTACTGATCCGTGAATATGATTCCCTTGTATTTTTTTAAAATCTGTTTCTTGATGCTGTATAGAGAGTCTCTTGTTACATGTGGATATGATAGAGATGACGTCTGGCACCACTGAATCAATGTCAGCGATAGATGGTCTCAAGTTCCTGATCATCAAAAAGGAAACCAAGGTGAGTTATGCCTCTCTTTGCTCCAGTGATCAATACCATTCAATGATTGCACACTGCTGAAACTGCTTTCTAATTGTATTCAAACACCTTAGAGACATCATAGATGTCTTAAGCACCAAACACAAGTCCAGAGCCCTGTCTTTTGTGATCGATTGGAGGGCTTCCGATTGATTTGGATTAATCACAACTCTTTGTGAGACAGGGTCCAGAATCTATAATAATTAATACGCTAAGGCGACGCGGGAGGTCCCGCGCCCGCCCCGATTGACTTTGCACGCGCTGCAGGAGGGGGTCCGTTGGACCCTATAGAATTTTTTTCCGCTGCCCGCCGCGAGCCGCCTTCCGTCCTGACCGGTCGGCCTGGCCGTCCGCATGGTTGTCGCCCCCTTCGCGTTGCACGACGACGTCGCGTTGGCAGCAGGTGAGCGATCTCCTGAACGACCAAACCCCATTGGCCCGCGTGCTTTGCCTCGCCGTCGACCGAATCAGACGACGATTGCGCGTGCGTCCGGCGAACGGTACGTAGTGCAGACTCTGTATCTCTCACCGGGGGAACCCACGTAAGAAAATAATTATGCCATGGGTATGTTCAGTAGAGGTCCGTGGTATGTACGTAGGATTTGTGTCATAGTCCGCTTTGTGATTAGTATACCATGTAGGAGTAGCACCCACCAGACTGCGGTGCAATCTCAATGCAAGCTCAGTGCGACGCGACTTATACACACAACCCTATACAAGGCAAACAATACAACAATACACTGCACAGCACTCAACATGAGATGACCGCGAATTCCCGAGCGAACTCATACATTCTAGATGAATTTGGATGTGAGTTATATTATTTAGAACTAAATAATGTTAGAAACTGTATTTATAGACTTTGTTTGTCTCTATAACATGTTCTCTGTATAGTTAACTGATGAAATTCTTCTCTTTTTAGCCGGACTCTGTCGCGGCGTCGTTGCACTCTGCTCTGAGCGGTACCAGCATGCACTGCAGCCTTGGCTGCTTGAAATAACTACGGGGAAGAAACCTGCAGTAAAAGCTGTTTATTTCGAGATTTTAAGGTTAACTTTGGATGTGAGTGACGTTGTTGAGAAAAAAAAAAATGTTTGAGTATAGTATTTGTGGGCTCTGTTTTTGCCTATTCGATCTGTATTTAGTTTAAAAATGATGACATTCTTCTTTACAACGCTGGTAATCTGTCACAGCAGCGCCCACAGTCTGAGGCTGAGCTGTAGTAAGGCTTGGTTGAACTCCCAGCGAAGAGTCTAGCAGTAAATACCTTACCGAGCGCTGCTTATTTCAAGATTAAAAAATATAAAAAAGATTGAAAATAGTATACTTACCATTTTTTAAAACTACAGTTAACATTGAATTCATCCTACCGTATGTCAGAGCAGTGGCGTACCCAGGATTTGAATGCATCATTCATTCCCCCCCCCCCCCATTGTAGAAAAATAAACTCACAGCATAGATAACACTAGCAGGGGTGACGGATGGGATGGGTGATGCGGGATTATGTGAATGCATCAATCATTTTTATTTTCATTGTATTTGGGACCTTTCTATGCCACTGGATGCAGGAGAGTGAGGGCAGGGGCATGATAGGGCCTGCCTTCACCATCCACCATGTCCAACGGCGGATCCAGGATTTTGTGAGGGAGGGGCCAGCGCCGGATCAATGATTTTGTGATGGCCGGGAGGGGGGCCAATATTCGGAAAATTCATACTTCTGTTTTTTGAATACTTTTCATGTGTATTGTAGGATGTGATCGAACGCATGTATTGCTCATACATGTAAGTGTCTGATTGAATTTGAGAATTATGATATGTGTAGGTGAATCTTCACTCGATTACTTATAGAAAATATATAACTACTACCAATTTCTAACTAAAATTGTATTTCTTGCTATAGACTAAGTAATGAGCGACCTCTATGATGACAACAATATTCCATTCACAAAATATACATAACTAGGCCATAGTAATTAATTTTACAACTATGTGAATGCATCATTCATTTTTTTTTTTCTTCCATTGTAGAAAAATAAACTCACAGTATAGATAGCACTAGCAGGGCTGTAGGATTGGATGGGTGATGCGGGATTATGTGAATGCATCAATCATTTTTATTTTCATTGTATTTGGGACCTTTCTATGCCACTGGCTGCAGGAGAGTGAGGGCAGGGGCATGATAGGGCCTGCCTTCACCATCCACCATGTCCAACGGCGGATCCAGGATTTTGTGAGGGAGGGGGCCAGCGCCGGATCAATGATTTTGTGATGGGAGGGCCCGGGGCCCAATATTGGGAAAATTCATAATTCTGTTTTTTGAATACTTCTCATGTGTATTGTAGGATGTGATTGAACGCATGTATTGCACTATTGCTCATACATGACTTGTAAGTGTCTGATTGAATTTGAGAATTATAATATGTGTAGGTGAATCTTCACTCGATTACTTATAGAAAATATATAACTACTACCAATTTCTTGCTATAGAATAAGTAATGAGCTACCTCTATGATGACAATATTCCATACACAAAATATACGTAACTAGGCCATAGTAATTAATTTTACAACTATATTTAAGTTCTAATAATAAAACAATAAGCTAAATGGAAACACTAACATCAAAAGAAACTCTTTTATCTTTATTCCACTCTCTCTCTCTTTCTGTTGTTTATATTCTCTACATCCATTCCTCTCCCTTCCTATCTGTCTACCCCCACTCCCTCTCTCTCTCTCTCTCTCTCTCTCTCTCTCTCCCTTCCCCTTTATGTCATAATGATATCTAACATAAATTATGTACATTACATAACATTATATGTACAATATTTTTAACTGAGTATGTGGGTATGTGGGTAAGTAATTGTGACCATGAGTACGCACGTATGCGTTTGTAAATATGTGTATGCATGTTTCTCTGAGTGAATGCCTGTGTGTATATAAACATGATTTTGTTTATAATAATATAAGGGTGTGCCATTTGAACAAAAGATTGACAGTTACGTGCATCCATCTAAACAAAAACAAAAAAAACACCAATCCGCACGCGGTGCTTTCAGTCGACCATTTAAAACTTCCAAGATAGCACTTATAAGGTTTCAATGAAAAGTCTCACATCCATAGACACTCTATTTTATCTTTCCATCTCTCTAACTTCCTGTTAATTTTCCCACCTGTTATCTCTCCAACCCCTTTTCCAACCCACCTCCTCCCCCCCCCCCCTCTCTCTCTCTGAAATCCTATTACAAATGAAATCCTATTACAAAATTTGTAACTATAAAAAAAAGAAAAAAGTGTCATGTTTGTTCAGTTATAAATGATGTCTGTGTATCGTCTTTGTATGTGAATGTGGACGGACTCGAAATTAAAGACAAAATTTACCTACAAAAATTACTGAGTCTTCATAACCATTTTCGTTTCCATTTAGAACAATTTATTGATAATTTCATTAACAAAATTTTTTTTTTTTTTAATGAATAAACGCACAAGAATGTACACATCGATTGTGAAAATGTTGAATGTGCAATGTAAAAAAGGAACCCGTGGATTTCCACGGGTCCCGCTAGTATTATTATTAATAGCAGTCTGAGATTTTATCCGTTTCTCAATTTTTGCTGTGAATAGAAGGCATCTGTTTGATAAAGAAGGGATATATTTTAAGTCATAATTTCAATTCAGGAATCTGTGAAGTATGAGACAAAATAATTTTTTGAGTGCTGGAAATTTTTTTGGTTACATATTTTGTGAATTTCTGTGTTCTGTCAGGTTCTGCAGTGTCCAAAGTACGCCAAGTTGCCAGAGGGTTTGCTGCAAGTGAAGGAGGTCTCAACACAATATGCAGCTGCTGAAAAGGTAGTGTATTTAAATACAATCAAACCTGGGCCCCATTTCATAAGACCTGTTATCAATAACAAGTTACAATAACTGTTATAAGCTACTGAAATCCCTGCATTTGATTGGCTGTGAGCAAATTTGTTATAGAAATGTCGCACTTGTCATTGATAAAAAGTTTTATGAAACAGCACCAGGCTTTAGCGATCACCTATATAGAGAGAGCACATTTTTTTGTTTCCCTTGAATAGTGTGATTCACACTGAAGCATGTATTAAAGCAACCTGTACATAAAGACCACTTTCTTATAAAGACCACTTTCCTATAAAGATCTCTTTGCTTGTCTCCCTTGAGTGGTCATTATATACAGGTTTCACTGTATATCCTTTACAAATATTTCTAATCTTTGGATAGGTGGAAATCATACTGGGTGAAGTGCATTTTTTTGGGGGGGTAACATAGTGCTTTCTTGTATTTTGTGTCATAACATTATGGTCTCCTCTGTATTAAAAATAACTTTTATTTATTCATTAATTTTTGTAACTTTTCATTAAAATCAAAATTAGTCAAGGCAGTACAGAAGTGAGAAAGTTTTAAAAGTTTAAAGTAATTCATATAGTTTTTTGCTAGTAGTAATGAATTGATTGATGAATGAATAACATTAATTCTGAATTGACGCTCCATACATCTTCTTTTCTTTTTTTTTTTCTTCTTTTTTTTAGAATTTGACGGTGCAGCTTCCTGAAGGAATCAGAGCATCATGGGATACATCAAGTCACATGACCATCTTTCATCACATCAAAGAGTTGCTAGCATTTGTAAATGAACTCAAAGGTAACTAAAAAGAAAATATAAAATGATTTTATGTTCACTGAATTTAAAGGATATTTTGGGGCATTTACTGTACTGGTATGTGTCAGATTTCTAAAAATTTGTTATATATATATAGAGAGAGAGAGAGAGAGAGTAAAATGTTAAGGCTGTCAGTGATCTGAATACACTGATATATTAATTTTTTTCTTCTTATTAGGTAGCTTAGCGAAACGTCGTGGTGCATAAGAACGCGGGAAAGACGCATAGAGGAAAACTGCAAGTTTTTTATGTGCTTATAAAATTAGAATCAGACATATCTGAATAAAAATTTTCATATTATTTTGCTTAAAATTTTTCAAATATTTGAATACTAATTCTACATTGTAATATTTTAGGGTCTGCCTGTATAGAATAAAATTATGATTTTTAGCAAATTTGTCATATGCGTTTTTCCCGCGTTCTTATGCGCCACGACGTTTCGCTAAGCTACCTTAGAGATCTTATGTTTCATTTTTGTTTTAAAACAGAATTATGAAAACATAGTATGGCACACTTGAAACTATGAACATACACAACTTTGTTTAAACGTATTACAACAATGTATTTCAGAATCGATTTTGTTTTACTTGGAGTGCAATAAATTTTATTACTTTTTCAAATGCTAGATCCAATTTACATACATGTACACTGTATGTCACAAATATCACAATTTTTTTCTATCGGCTTAATTCTTAAACATCTTATCTTCAGAATTACCTTGACACCAACTTTAGCTAGATACTTGCATTTATTGTCTGTACTTACCCAGTTTAATGATTCATCATTCTTTGTCATAACCTTTGTGATTGTCTGTATGATTGGCAGGGACCTTGCAAGCTGGAGGAGACAGTGGAGCATTTAGCGTAGAGCCTTCAACATCGACATCCTCCTCAGCTCCCTCTTCACCAGGCATCAACGCCGTGGTCAAAGTCAGACTCGTTGAGTTTTACTACAAGCTCTCCTCCAAGCACAAGTATGTGATGAAGATATAGAATAGTGAAGAATTATCGGAACCCCCCCCCCCCCTCTCAAAAAATAACCAAACAAATAGGAGTTCTGTGGAGAGCTGCACTGTGTGCACTAATCCTACTGATGATAGGCTACACTTTCTTGCAGTGTGTAATACGAGACTGGTATAAATCACCAAACAAATTTATAGTGTGTCCATTGTCTGTTGCTTTCTTCGAACCACATTAGCAGGTTAATTAGTTCGTAGTATTCTGTGCTTGCATTGGCTTCGGGGCTACGACTATGATGCACCCTGTAAACTACAGGAGCAGGCCGTTTAGTATTTTGCCCTTGCATGCGCATCTGGTAAAAGAATAACTGTACTGCTACGATGTGCACCCTGTAAACTACAAGAGCAGGCTGTTACGTATTTTGTGCTTGTCGGAGGCAAGTGGTAAAGAATAGCTGGGCTGCTTCTATGATGCAATCTACAAACCACAAGATCAGACCAAATAGTTCTAATTTATGCTTGTGTGAGCATCTGGCAAAGAATAACTGGACTGCTACCATGGTAGACGAACCTTGTCCTCCTTGGTGGGCTCTCTTCGGAGGATTGTCTCCAGGATCATAGTGGGGCACTTTTGTTTTAGTTCTTTGTTGGCTGCTCGCCATGAGTAATTTTCAAAGGATTTCAATTTATTGTTCAGTAACACCTCATCTTATTTTCTTTATTGTCTGCCTATTGTAGCAGGCTAATTAGTTCTTGAAGTATAACACTGTATGCTTGCATGGGCATGTGGTAGAGAATAACTGGACTGCTACCATGGTGACACAAACCTCATCCTTCTTTTGGGGCTCTCTCCCAAAAATTTATATTAATATGATTGGTTCATTTTTGCCAGGAACTTTGTGCAAGCCAAGGAGCTGTATCTGGTGAAAGAGGGCTCCAAGGTTCTGAAGGTCACATCCACAGAGGTCATTCTTGGGTTTGATGATTATCATCTCTTTGTTGTCAAGGTGAATTAGAATAATTCCAATCATTTTGGCAAATCCTTCATATACTGCTGCCGAGGTCTTTATTGTGTTTTTAATCATGTCAGTATTTATACATGTATGACAAAAGAATCTTGCTGAAAGAAAACATACTTAGATCTTAGAAATCGAGGAATAATTAAGTTTAGATAAAAGCACTTTATTTAGCTGTAAATTCAATTTTGAAGAAAAAAAATATTTGTCTTGGAAACATTTAAGTATTAAAAGTAATCGAATCCATGTCAGTCATTGAATTTTCTTTTTCTTTTTCTTTTTCTTTTTCTTTTTCTTTTCTTTTTCTTTTTCTTTTTCTTTTTCTTTTTCTTTTTCTTTTTCTTTTTCTTTTTCTTTTTCTTTTTCTTTTTCTTTTTCTTTTTCTTTTTCTTTTTCTTTTTCTTTTTCTTTTTCTTTTTCTTTTTCTTTTTCTTTTTCTTTTTCTTTTTCTTTTTCTTTTTCTTTTTCTTTTTCTTTTTCTTTTTCTTTTTCTTTTTCTTTTTCTTTTTCTTTTTCTTTTTCTTTTTCTTTTTCTTTTTCTTTTTCTTTTTCTTTTTCTTTTTCTTTTCTTTTTCTTTTTCTTTTCTTTTTCTTTTTCTTTTTCTTTTTCTTTTTCTTTTTCTTTTTCTTTTTCTTTTTCTTTTTCTTTTTCTTTTTCTTTTTCTTTTTCTTTTTCTTTTTCTTTTTCTTTTCTTTTTCTTTTTCTTTTTCTTTTTCTTTTTCTTTTTCTTTTTCTTTTTCTTTTTCTTTTTCTTTTTCTTTTTCTTTTTCTTTTTCTTTTTCTTTTTCTTTTTCTTTTTCTTTTTCTTTTTCTTTTTCTTTTTCTTTTTCTTTTTCTTTTTCTTTTCTTTTTCTTTTTCTTTTTCTTTTTCTTTTTCTTTTTCTTTTTCTTTTTCTTTTTCTTTTTTCTTTTTCTTTTTCTTTTTCTTTTTCTTTTTCTTTTTCTTTTTCTTTTTCTTTTTCTTTTTCTTTTTCTTTTTCTTTTTCTTTTTCTTTTTCTTTTTCTTTTTCTTTTTCTTTTTCTTTTTCTTTTTCTTTTTCTTTTTCTTTTTCTTTTTCTTTTTCTTTTTCTTTTTCTTCTTCTTTTTCTTTTTTTTTTTTTTGTTTCATTTGTCAGGCTGCCTGCATAGAAAAACTTGTAGACCATTCACAGTTAATTGAAGACAGAATGAGTTTCAGTCACCTACATTCACCAACCAACAGAGCATGGTAATTTGTATTTTTGTATGATAAATTTAAACTTCTCTTCTTTTTTCTCTGACGTTTTCTACAAATTCTACCTTATCTTCTATTTCTTTTTTGATATTGTTGTTTACTCTCTTTATTTCTTTGAAAATTTTGAAATTATGCTCCAAATTGATTGACTTGGATTCAAGTATGGGAATCTTTAAGTTTAATATTTTCATTATTCTTTATTCTACTTTAATATCTTTATTCTTTTCCTTTTTACGTGCTTCTATTTTGTCTCTGGGTCATATAGTTTCATGTTCAATTAACTTTGTTCTTGCATCCAGTTGTGAAGATCAATGCATTATTATTCATTTGGAGGCACTATTCTTGTATAGGCATCTCTTATTGTAAATGTGGGCTTTAGTGCACACCTATTGCATTCTCATGAAGTACATTACAGGATGAAATCAACTAGGCAGGTTGATGACAGGAAATACCAGGCATGCTAGTCAATTTCATAAATGCCTTGATGGTGAAAACTACACCACAGATATGCATTAATTGCTTTGTCCACCACCACCTGTGCATTCCTTTGTTTGGATATTTACATCTCTATTCCTGTATCAACAGGAAATACCAATCATGCCTTGTACATGTCATTTTCAAGAGCTGTCAATCATATGAAAACTAAATTAGATGATACATTTTCAATTCCTGTATCTTCTGCTAAGAGGGTATTTGATTAGAAAGCTTGTGTTGCTTTAGATGTTACATGTACTCGAAATGATGTATATTGGTCTTTATTTGTCATTTATCAAATCACCTTGGTTCTCAGGTATTTGTGTTATATTTACATGTACATATATTTCATGTATAACAGATATATGCATGCTGGATGTGTATATTCCATAGATCATTGTGAATATTTTCAGGAAATAATATCAATTTGTGTATAGCGCTTCTCAAAACATCTTGAAGTGAAAAAGTTATCTATTACATGTAGTAACTTTTTTTATGTAGTTGTATTTTTTCTTTCTTTTTAGGGGAATCTTTATGAGATCTCTTGACATTGAGTTCCCTTATCAATATGACTTTGCAGACAACTACACAGAGGTAGGTATATATTAGACACTCAATAAAGAATAATCTCTTTCAATTACAGTTACATAGACTCAACCACATAGCTAGGATTGGGTGCAGGGAGGGGGGAGTTTCCGCCCCTCAATTCTTTCTCTCTTTATATCACTTTCATTTCATCATTCCTTGTCTGTACCTTTTCTGGGTTTTTTTCTCTCATTTCCCTCCGCTTTTTTGCTCCTGCTTCTTTATGCCAGAGGCATTGTTTTCGGGTAGTCCATCTGTCTGTCCGTCCTGCTTTGTCGTTCTTGTGATAACTCAAGAACCACATGAGGTATTAACTTCAAACTTGGTGCTAGTATGTATCACCATAGGAAGACGATCTGATTAGATTTTGGGGTACTAGGTCAAAGGTCATATGTCACAGGGGTCAATTTCTGAAATTTCAGGTGTTAGCTTCCTTCTTGTGATAACTCAAGAACCACATGAGGTATGAACTTCAATTTGGTGCTTGTATATATCACCATAGGAAGATGATCTGATTAGATTTTGGGGTATGTAGGTCAAAGGTCACAGAGGTCAATATCTGAAATTTCAGGTGTTAGGCTGGTTCTTTTGCGATAACTCAAGAACCACATGAAGTATGAACTTCAAACTTGGAACTAGCATGCATCACCATAGTGAGACGAACTGATTAGATTTTTGTTTATGTAGGTCAAAGGTAACAGGTCATAGAGATCATTATATACTGTGAAATTAATGTTTTTTTTAGCTTTGTTATCAAAATATCTCTACATGTATTTTGTATTCATGATTAGGAGGAGATAAAGTGATCAGACTCTTTGGGTTATAATATAAGGAGTAAGGTCAAATATAAATGAGGTCATTTAACATGTAATTGTAGGCTTTTTATTCTGGTTATCACAATATTTCAAGAACAGTTTGAGCCATCAACTGAATTTAGGCATATATAGGAGACTCAGTCAAATTCATCTTGTGTTGTTTTTTTCTTAGTTGGCATTTGGCATTATGCCCCGGCTACACTCCTGTGTAGACTGGTACAGGTACATGTACATTTACAGATCTCCCCCTCCCCCCCCCCCCCCAAAGTATAGAAAGTAGAACCCTTGATAAACCTGTGTAGCTGAACCAAAAGCCAGCTGATCATAAATTGCTAATGAACATTGGTATAAATGTTCCCTTACTTACAGTAGTCGAGACATAGAATATGAAGCCAGCATAACCAGTGAATAATGAACCATGGAGAAAACTGTTGTTTTTATTATATTTTGTAAAACTTAAGTGTTCTGTTGATTTCAATTCCCTTCCTTGACAGATTATCAACATCAGAAAATGGTTGAAGTTACTACATCAGAAAAAGCGTGTTGGTGAGGAGAAGCTGTATGCTGATATCCTGATTAGAGCACAAGTAAGAATACATTCATACAGATGTATCCTAAAACTTTGTAAGACCATTATGGTGGTTGGTATTATTTATCGATTCAAGCGTTCCTTTTATTACAATATTTACAGTATGGTACCCGATTTCATTTATGTCATTGCGCTTGCTTAACTTTTTTTATTTTCATTTTAAAAAATGGCCAGTACATGACCATCATTTTAACCTATTAACTCAAGTCTACATTGTATTTTTCGTCTTCTTACCTTAATATTTATTAAACTACTAATCAGAGAGGAGAAAAAAAATACCATATTGGGGACAAATGCTGTTGTCCAATATGGATAAATATGATAATGATGCATTATAATTTTATTTGATTATCAGGTAATCAAGCTGCAGATGAATGATGATCCATTTGAGGTGAAGCTGGGGGATAACTATGAGGTGAGTGCAATATTCCCTCAATATCTTATTTTAGAAGTGGGAGTGAAAACGTGTAATGAGTTTAAGGTTCATGCATTAATCCTAATGTTTTAAAAGTGCAATATACATCTAATGGTGTGTGCTATTACTGCTCAGTTTTTATCCATGAAATATCAGTAGACCTTATCTAAATACAATTTTAAAATGTACTTCCAGTTGTTCCCAAACTTATTGATTCACAGTTTCAATACACTTGAACATTCTAGAGTATTCATGGCATTTCATCATTCTCTTAAAGATGGTTGCTAAAGTTTGTAACTATCACAGATTTTTTTCAAATTCATTATCTGAAATCATTGCAAATACAACACTATTTTAAAATCCCATTTCAAGAGAGAAAGAGAACATCAAAATTTTCAGAAGCAATCCCAAGTAATTAATGCCTTTCTTTTACCTATTTTCTATCTCATCTTCTCTGTAGCTTATTAAAGATGAGAGAGCAGAGAGTGAACATAGGAGAGAGCTCCTTGACAACAAAGTAGAAGGACTAAAGAGGAATCACGGACAGTTTCTACCAGGTTGGTATCATGTTGCTTTCCACTGTATATGCCCAGTTTAGCCATTAATATGAAATACATGTAGTGTTGTTTTATTGTCTCAAAAGTTTTGAGGGTTATCTCATAAATGAAATCTCTTTAATTGTGTGGGTTTTTACTAAGTGTATTTGCAAAGCACAGTTAGAAAACAAAGAAAAAACCAAAAAAAATCATATTTCTTTTTAATTGATTATAATTTTTCTCAACAATTTGCAGTCCATATTTTTTAGCATTTTGAGATCAATTCATGCTTGATTCAACAAATTTTGCACTTGAATTTTTTGAATAGTACCTTTAAATTAACAATCTGAAATGTTCTTTCCTTGACAGCCAAGAAGATTGAAGAGCTCTACATATCACTGGAGAAGAAGAACATTGAGATCTTCCTGAAGCGATCCCAGAGACTGTACGCATCCACTCCCAGGAGGAAAGTCCTCATGACCTTGACCCTGACTGGGGTAGAGATTAGCGCCCTCGCTGATGAATCCATGAACGGGAGAGAGAACATCCTAAGACACATGAAAGAGATTGATGGGGCAAGGTGAGTGTTGGAGACTTCACAGGTGATGATATCAAAGAGCAGGCACGATGGCTCAGTGGTAGAGCTGTGGTCTCGTAACTGGGAGGACCCTGGTTCGAAATCAAGTGGATGCGCTATTGGCCTTTGGTAAGGCATTAATCCTCATTACCAAGTCACTTGAAGAGGACTTAAGACCGTTGATCCCCTGGTTTGCTTTACTTACAGGCATACACATGCTTTCTTAGCAGTCAGATATTGAATATACCATCAAACATTTTCAGTGGCATGTTTCAAAAGAAGAATGAAAGAAAAATGTAGTTGTTTAAGGAATTGGAAATGTAGGAAAAATATAAAGACATATCTTTTGATAGAGAAAGCACAATACCTTAAAAGTTGAAGCAATGGTCTTGTAGGCCCAGGAGATCCCAGATGAAATACCAAGTTTATGTGCATAAGTGGAAAGAAAGAGAGGGTAAGTGTTTTTTTTTTTTATAGTCATTGATACTTCATATTAATGGTATATTTGACCATTCATTACTTCTGACTATTCCCATAATTTATACTTCTTAGAGCCACTTGAGAGTAGATTACATTTGTAGCTTCCAAAATAAGTACTTCTTACAAAATTTACAGATACTATAGTGTTCATACTTTCTCATCTTGACATTACTTTCAAATTATTATTCCGGACATACATTTTTGATGCTGTAAAGCCTTGTAATGACTCTTTCTTCATTATCATTCTTTTAATGATACAATGGTGTACTGTTACATTCATTGTTCTTTCTTTGTAGTCCACCACCTTCAGAAGACACAGAGTTCAGCACATTATGGTGTCGAATGGTGAGAGGTCATGTCAAACAGTTCTCTCTCAAGCTGAGAGATTATCCCTTGAACCTGTGGCAGATTGGTGACTGGCACTGGTGGGGCAAGCTGGTTGGAGCAGAACAGACCGGTCCACCAAGAGGTAGGTATTCGGGCAGGTAAAAGGTGACAGCTGGAGCAGGGCAGGTCAGGTCAGGTCGAAATGATTCATTCAAAAGTGGTGAAAAATTAACCTCCCCTTCCCAAGTTGTGATGATGTCCTTATTTCCAAAATTCTTTGAAAGTTTCTATTTGAATTGCTAAAACAATTGATGTGCTATTAATGCATAACAATTTCTCCTTGATAACGGTGAGAAAGTAGCAGCACATGAACTAGCAGGTACAGGAGCAATTAGAAACCAAACTTTAACTTACAGATACAGTACATGTATCTTGTGAGACTCATTATTGTAGCCATAGCACCCTAAATGTGCAATTTGCTACGATGAATGTGATTGAAAAACATGTAACAGGATACCTACATGTACAAGTACATGCATATTTCATTCTCAGTACAACATATATTCTTGATTGCTATAAATATTTATGGGCATGTTCAGTGTGACATCTTTTGTTGACTTATCTCATCCATTTTGTGGTATCTTTTTTGCAGCTAAGCGGGAGGGTGTGGTTGAGATCAGTGAACCGTGGCAGGATGTAAAGGTCACTCGTAGTATGCCTCCACTCAAGTTCTTCCATGACCTTACTACAGGTGAGCATGCCATTATGCATAGGAATGCCCTTATGTATAGGAATGCCCTTATGTACAGGAATGCCCTTATGTATAGGAATGCCCTTATGCATGGGAATGCCCTTATGCATAGGAATGCCCTTATGCATAGGAATGCCCTTATGCATAGGAATGCCCTTATATTGGTTTGACATGCGAACCTGATGATGATGATGATGATGATGATGATGATGATGATGATGATGATGATGATTAGGAAGAGGAGGAGGATGGTGGTGATGATGTTGAAGATAATAATGATGATTCTGAAGAAAAGGAGGATGTTTATGATGATGATGATGATGATGTTGATGAGGATGTTGATAATAATGAGGAGGAGGAGGAAGAGGAGGAGGAAGAGGAGGAGGATATCTCCCCTTCAGCTAAGCGTGAGGGGGTAGTTGCGATCAGTGAACTGTGAAAGTTGTAAAGGTCACTTATAGTATGCCTCCTCTCAAGTTCTTCCATGTCCTTACTACAGGCGAGCATGCTGTTAAAGGGGGTACCCAATGCTGAAACAATGTTAGTTCATTTAAAAGATCATGATTTTATTAGCAGAAAATCATCTGCCTTAAGTTTTTTAAAAATTCGTGTTGCCAGAAAAATCCCCGAAATACATGTATGGTAAGACTTCAGGATATTTTGGCCCCTCAGCTGTGTCCCAATTTCAGCTACATGTAGGTAACCACAATGACGTCAAAGGGGTTACCCAGGTTCGCGTATTGCAGATGTGTTGCGCGCTAGACTGTACAAAATGCATTACACCTTGCGCGCATTTTGCTATAATTGCGCGACAAGGTAACCACTTTGACGTCATTGTGGTTACCTAGCTGAAATTGGGACACAGCTGAGGGGCCAAAATATCCCGAAATCTTACCATATTTCGGGGATTTTCTGGCAACATGAATTTAAAAAAAAATTTAAGGCAGATGATTTTCTTCTAATAAAATCATGATCTTTTAAATGAACTAACATTGTTTCAGCATTGGGTACCCCCTTTAATGAATGCCCAGAAAACTCATTTGATTGGGTAGTTGTCAAATTGATTGATATTTCAGATAAAAACATTGTGTATTTGATATTCATTTGTCTGTTTAGATTATTTACTATTATAGTAAATAATCTAAACAGACAAATGAATATCAAATAATAATTATGCTACTGTTATTGAAGTATTTCTTCTTTTTGTTCTAAGCATTCAAGGAATTCTTCCATCCTTCAGAGAGCAATAGCTATATTTTAGCTGTCTTCATCCTGACATTCTGTCAATTTGTGTCACATAATCCGTAGCATCTATGTGTAATGCCTTCTCTGTTGCACATAAGTCACCGTTGATGTTTTTCTGAAAATCTTATGATTGAGCACTGTTAAATTGAAAATTTAAATGAATTCAAGCCTTGTCATTTTACTCTTGAGAGAGTACACTTAAACAAATTATAATAGAAACTTGGTTTTTAATTGGCTACGTTTTAATTTTCCACTTCACCATCTTAGATGCCACAGAAATGAGCATGGCGTATGGTCCCAGCATGGAACCGGCCTGGGGTCAGGTCAACCTGGCCATGAACCTACTCAACCGACCTTCCATCGACCCCAGCAAGCCCCTCCCCTTTTGGGACAAGGTCCGCCTCCTCTTCCATGGCCGGCTAACCATCTCATTGGAGCAGTGCAATATGATGTGGCTTACCACCAAAGACCCCTACAACACAACCGAGCAACTCGATTGGGAGTGGAGAGACATCTATCTGGATTGGACCAATGGTAATTGTTCACATCTTTGGGGAATTTCAAATTTCATTTTATTGTAGTTGATCCTTCTTGTTTCCAACTACCCTCAAGTACATATCGTATGCATAGAATGGCGTTAACACTACGTAAAAGCATACGAGGTAACACCCATTTTGCTCCAACAAACGATATAGTATTTTTAAGTGTATAGATATGACATGGTCAAGAAGAATTATTTTCTTGCATTGCAGATTATTGTAATATAAAGAGTTATCCTCTTTTTGTAGAACATGATTAATGGTTGGTTTAGATCTGAAATCCCCTTCAAATACACAATTACACAAAATTATTTTTTGTTAAATTTTTTTTTAGCTTTGTTATCAGAATGTAATTTTATTTTTATAATCATTTTATTGATATCAAGATGTAATAGTTTTGCATTGTTATCAAAGTGGAAGACTGAATGATTTATACTGTAATTTCTGCTGTTTGGAGATTTAAACTGTTGTATTTCAACCATTATATCTCATATGTTATGATGAAGAGTATGGAATATTTTGTGTTTCTTATTTCTTTCTGTTTTTTTTTTTTTCAGCACATTTCTTGATCAAGGGTAACCTGGACATCTTTGTACGGACTGCATCCAAGTATGATGATGTCAGACTCATCCACCTACCCAATTTCAGATGGGAGTGAGTTTCTTTGTCTTTATTTTCATTATTGTTAACGATACTCATGTGGCAAATACAAGAAGAAAAGAAGCAATGAATGTCATTAGATACTGGAATAACAATGACTTGTAGGTCTTTTCGTATCTATATGTCTTTCTACCAATAGCTTGGTCCCTCTGATGTCCTGTGTCATTGAGATAGAATGAAATTTGCAATAATTCCTCTTTTGACATCACTTGAGCTTTTGGATTTTGATGCAAGACAGAAACAGAGATTAATGCAAAATTAAAGTGCTTTGAGTTTTTAGTTTAATAAGTGTTTTTAACATGTTTGAAGATGACAATTTGGTTTTGTAAAGAATTGATAATGAGTATTTGCATGAAAGCTTGTTTTTGTTGCTTCAGTGAATGATTGATTTCAATTTTGAGAATGAATCTTAGCATGTTTCTTTCCCCTTTATATTTCACAGCATTGGCATTGAGTGGTTGACAAATGGAGACTGCAATGATCATCACAGCATCATGCCTTGTGCACCAGATAAGGTCCCAGCACACTCTATCACTCAGGTTAGTGCGGATAAATCCATCAGCTCCCACCTCAAAGCACTCCACTTTTGAAAATTTGATTTTTAGTGTAAAATACCCATCAACTGAAAAGAAACCCCAGTAGGCATACTATTGCAATGGTACACTTTACCTGTTTGATATAATGAATGTGCTTAGCTTTAGAAGGGAGGGGCAAAGAAGGTAAAGGGTCCCTTCAAATTATCAGATATAACTGGCCTTTTTTTCTTTTCAGTAATTGTTTCAGAATATAATGGGTTAACACTGTCATACATGTACAAGTATATGAAAATGGAAGATAAATGTAGCATCTGCCCCCATTCCTCGTGTATAGATATGATGGTTGTACAGAAGATGAATATTACTAGGGAATATCTTTCTTTTCTGTTTTATTTTTATGCTTTTGTTTGGTTGCAGGTTCATGACTCCTATGGGGCTTTCCGCTCACAGAATCTCAATCTCAGGATGTCATTGGAACTCAAAGGACCAAAGGTATTTAAATTTCAATGGATTATACTGAACATGTTTTCCTCATTCAACTTTCAGTGAACAGAAATGATGTTTTATACGTGGATTGCTCTGAAAGTACCTGTACATGTATACTATGAAACCTGTTCGTACTTATGTGTCAGGGAATTGTTGAATGGAATTATGGAAAAGTGACCTATTACATTTCTTCATTACCTTTTATTTGTACTCACTTCCTCCTTCACTCTTTCTATTTCCCATTCACCCCCATCTTTCTCTCTCTCTCGCTCTCTCTCTCTCTCCCCTCTTTGTCTGTCCATCTGTCTCTCTCTCTCTCTTTCTCCCTCTCTCTCTTTCTCTCTCTTGCTCTCTTTGTCCTCCACTTTATTTCCTCCTAATCTTATTCTCAATTGGACTGATAACATAAAGCCCTGGACAGGGATGTCTTTTGAGCAGCTAACTAGAACAGCTGAAGACAGAAAATTTTGGAGAACCTGTGTCCCAAGATCCACCACATTGTCGACGCAACGGCCTCCAAGCTATGGAACACAGATAGATAGATAGATAATCTTTGTTCATTCAGTGATATTGTCTTTTTAAATCACAGTTAATACACACCTTTCAGTACACTGTGGTAATGACTTCTCAGTAATTTAAATGTCTAGGTTCAATTAATACTAACCTATCCAAAACTTGAAATGATTGATCTGAACTTTCTTTGACTAGGATGGTGAGGAAGAAGACCCTCCAGCCTGTCTTTTCTACAGCAGTACAATGAGATGGCTCCAGAACTTCCAGGTTTGTGGAATGCATGTCTTACATGTAGTTGTTTAATCAACCGAAACTCTCATACTCTACTGTGTTCCATATATGTAGCAGCAAAATCAGTTTCTATTTTGTGGGCATTATCTTTGGGATTACCTACATGTACAATGTACATGTACATTGATTCTGTAGGTTAGAAAAATAATTTTCAGTGGGATGTACATGTACCCGTCTGGAACTATGTAAAATTGTATGAAATATATTCTCCAGTGAGTAAATGCCTATAGTGCATGGAATTTGTTTGTGATAATAGGTCACTTAGGGGTGGAAGAGGATTTCATCTCTTAGAATCAATTCTAATTCTATTCATTCAGTGATATGAACTGATACACATGATAAATCCTTGACAAGCAGATAAAACAAGAAAATTTGTTAACATAAATCTTTTCTCCATTTCTCATACAGTCATGCACGCTTGGCAATGTTACAAGACCTACAAGACGTGGTAGGCTCTTCAACAACACAGTACCAAAGAAGACTCCACTTAGTAGACACTTCAAGTAAGAACACAAACTAGTGGTACTCTAAGATTGTATTTATGGGCTAATGAAATGTATGTAGGTTGTAATTATAAAAAATTGTACTTGTAACACTTGACGGTAGATCCGAAATTTGTGTACTTAGAGCCCTGGCAAAGCCCTAATAGCAAGACATTAATTTCCCTTTTGCCCTTCTCCACTCAAGTGTATATGGTACGAAGGATATATTTGAATGCTTAGAGCACTCATGAAGGAGGAGGTGTGGCGCAATCGGTTAGTCGTCAGGCTCTGCGTGGGTTCGAGTCCCGCGCTGAGCTGCCAAAAATGTTTGTCGCTGCGTTGTGTGTTAGCGTGCCCCTCCCCTCTGTTCCCGATGCAGGCTCAGGTTCAAGGGAAGACACTACGTTCCTCGGACTAGAACGTTGACTGGAGGTCCCATGTGTAGGAGAGTCACACCCTATGCACGTTAATACGCTACACTTTGCGCAAAGAGTAGGATGTAAACCCGGTGTTCAGTGTGTGCCTGCATACACATCAGGTATTCTGTCTCCATACAGATCTTTGTGATAGGCTGCATAGCCCTTTGAAGATTACCAAGAGAAGAAGAAGAGAAGACATTTTCTTGAACAAAAACTATAGTTGGTAGCCTTGTTAAAGCTGGGGGTAATATTGGTGTACATGTACCTTGCATGGTGGATATGATTGCTATTCAAGAAGCCAGTATTATCTTTATTATTATCATTATTGTAATGTACATGTAGCTAATTGATTGATGGTACATGTACATGTATCTGCTATTTTATTTGCTGAAAGTTCTGATCCATTGTTTGAAAACTGTAGAAACAGTTGTAAAAAAAGAATATGACTTGTGTAATATAACAATAGTATGGAGAGTTGATTTGTTAGTAAATAACGTACCTCCTGATTGATCCTGTCTCACAGACTTGTTGATTTCCAAGCCAAGTTTCCAGCTTTACGCCTCAACTACTGGGCCTCCTTCGCCCAGCAGAGAGGTATTGAGGTGTGCCTAGGCCCAGGGATGTTCCACTCCCAGAATGGTCTTCGTCTCCTGGAGAACAATGATGGCCTCATTCACAGACCTATAGTAAGCCACCCATGTATAATCTTTGTATCACTCTGCATGGGGAAATAAGTGTCCTGCTTCACTCATTTGTGTTACGGGTGTTCTATTACAAATTTCATTGTGTTTGTTGTTTATTTTACCTGAAAAGTAAAGAGAGCATGCACATGTATAAGCTCATATATAATAAACTCTATATATAATAAACTCAGCTAAAGCTGAAGCCCAATCTGATGTAATTGAGGATTCTTTAACAGAGGCATCAGCACACTGACTTGATCGTGAACTTAGGTTACCCTATTTTTTAGACTATTGCTCTGTCCTCTGAGCTAAAGCTGAAGTCCTATCTGATGTAATTGAGGATTCTTTAACAGAGGCATCAGCACACTGACTTGATCGTGAACTTAGGTTACCCCATTTTTTAGACTATTGCTCTGTCCTCTGAGCTAAAGCTGAAGTCCTATCTGATGTAATTGAGGATTCTTTAACAGAGGCATCAGCACACTGACTTGATCGTGAACTTAGGTTACCCCATTTTTTAGACTATTGCTCTGTCCTCTGAGCTAAAGCTGAAGTCCTATCTGATGTAATTGAGGATTCTTTAACAGAGGCATCAGCACACTGACTTGATCGTGAACTTAGGTTACCCCATTTTTTAGACTATTGCTCTGTCCTCTGAGCTAAAGCTGAAGTCCTATCTGATGTAATTGAGGATTCTTTAACAGAGGCATCAGCACACTGACTTGATCGTGAACTTAGGTTACCCCATTTTTTAGACTATTGCTCTGTCCTCTGAGCTAAAGCTGAAGTCCTATCTGATGTAATTGAGGATTCTTTGACAGAGGCATCAGCACACTGACTTGATCGTGAACTTAGTTTACCCCATTTTTTAGACTATTGCTCTGTCCTCTGAGCTAAAGCTGAAGTCCTATCTGATGTAATTGAGGATTCTTTAACAGAGGCATCAGCACACTGACTTGATCGTGAACTTAGGTTACCCCATTTTTTAGACTATTGCTCTGTCCTCTGAGCTAAAGCTGAAGTCCTATCTGATGTAATTGAGGATTCTTTAACGGAGGCATCAGCACACTGACTTGATCGTGAACTTAGGTTACCCCATTTTTTAGACTATTGCTCTGTCCTCTGAGCTAAAGCTGAAGTCCTATCTGATGTAATTGAGGATTCTTTAACAGAGGCATCAGCACACTGACTTAATCGTAAACTTAGGTTACCCCATTTTTTAGACTATTGCTCTGTCCTCTGAGCTAAAGCTGAAGTCCTATCTGATGTAATTGAGGATTCTTTAACAGAGGCATCAGCACACTGACTTGATCGTGAACTTAGGTTACCCCATTTTTTAGACTATTGCTCTGTCCTCTGAGCTAAAGCTGAAGTCCTATCTGATGTAATTGAGGATTCTTTAACAGAGGCATCAGCACACTGACTTGATCGTGAACTTACATGTAGGTTACCCCATTTTTTAGACTATTGCTCTGTCCTCTGAGCCTTCCTACCTCCTCTATTGACATCTTTTTTGTAGTAATTTTATTCCTTCAATGTAACAAAAAAGATGGTAGAATGTAGTGATACTTGATCATTGGCAGGGGAGGGAGAATTGAATTACACCTATAAATCACAAATTTGAATAGTAGGACATACATTCATGAATGTATACATTTCTGTGAATTGTACAATGTATACAAGGTTGTTTCTCCCCCCCCCCCCCCCTCTCTGCACCCAAAATGTGTATTTTGCTAGATATTTGCTACTTTAAAAAAAATAGATTTGCATGTAAAGTTGACTGTACATTACATATTGAATTTACAATATACATGTACAGTGTTCATGTCGACTGCTTTTCTTTGTTGAAATGGATGTAGAAACTTGTTTAATTTCATTTGATTCTAGGCTGACTGGAGCTTTGTAGAACTAGACTATGAAGTAGGAGAGAGTCACGTTTATCTCTACACATCAAATGCTGATGAAGTTAAGGTATACCAATTGATTTAGAAAGATGATAAAAGACATTTTGACACTTATGACATTTTAGTAAATGATGATGATGATGATGATGAAAGCAATTATAACATTTACGATTATTGTGATAATGTTAATGGTATTACCCTTTTGTCAAACACATATATTTGAAATGATAATAACAATGGAAAGGTCAATATGATAATGGTGGTGATGATGACTATGATTTGATTACCAAGTACCAATTGTTGGGGAGATGAATGGAGGCTTTTGATTTGGATTTTGGATGTTTTCATATTGATCAGTCCACACAGTGTCAGTCTAGCTGTATAAACCTCTCTGATGATGCATTCCATAGTTGCTGAAGGTCAAGATATAAAATAAAGTAATGTTTTTTTAATGTTATCTCCCCTTTGGTCTATTCCAGTGTCACATGATCATCAAACCCCCAGCAGAGAAGCATCATCTAGCCAGTGTAACAAAGTGAGTACAGGCACATCAGAGTCTCATTCTTTCCATAATATCCCATGGTATATATCTCTAAAACACATGAACATCCATTTTGAATACTCTTGTTTACTCTAAGCACATTACTTTTTGTTCGTAGGGTTAGCTACTGCCGTCAGAAATGCAAGAACTTGGAGCCGACGCCTGAGGATATTTCAGACTCTGAAGAAGAGGAAGAAGAAGTCAAGGATGCAAAAAGAATGAATTCGGAGAATGAAGAGCGGGTAAAAATTTGTGTTATAATTGTTCTGATGGTGTATTTGTAAATTTGACTCTGAATCAAAGTTCAATCAAAATATGCATGCTTGATAGAGTAAAATGTGATTTCATCCAAAGATTAGACAAATATTTTTGTGTAGAGATTTTACTTCTAATTGCATTTTTTTTTCTTCCAAATTTCATTCATTTTTTATCAGAAGCTAAGAATATGAGAAACAAAGTCAATTGTACTTTTGGCTTGATGAAATATGACGACAATAGTCTGATTAAAAATGAACTTGTATAAAATGTACACATCACCTGCAATGTATAAAATTTCAGGCTCAGATCATGTGCTTGCTTTATTTTCACAAAGTCCATAAGGACCCATTGATCCACTTTCAAATCTTTTTTTCATTCCATTTATTGTTTAAATGCTGGATATCATGAGCTTTTTTTAAATATCTGAGTGATTTGATGAGGTAAAAATTTTGGTTCAAGATAAAAAAAAATACACCTACTAGCCTAAACATCAACTCAAGTCCAGTCATAGTGTTGCTCTATAAAGACCATTTTACCATTATCTATTTACATGTATAGGATTTCATCCACAAGATAGTGGTGTATGAGTTCCGGGGATCCTGGACCAGGTTTAACAGAGATGTAGTCTTTGGTCTCTATGACTCCTATAGCAAAGCGCAGGTACGGTAATTAAGACATCATCTTAGGAATTGAGTATTCAAAGAGTTAAAGGGAAGGTTGAGTTCTGGGAAAGATGAAAAAATAATTTGTGAGCTTTCTCATTCTTTTATATTTGTTTGGAAGAGTATCATAGTAGATGTGTCCCCTGAAAAGGATTGCTCTTCAAATGCCCTCACATTCGAAATATGGCAAGAAACAGCTGAAATGTTCGGGCTGAATATTTGTGTGTAGTCCCATATACACATTTCTGTGTTCAGTGCATGTGACTCTCAGCAAGATTGAGTCAATTTCTTATCATTTCGCTGATTCCAAAACCTTACAGCATACACCAATTCTTATGTGCTATATAATCAACCTTTCCCAATTGCTTTGAGACAGTTGCTTTCACAGTTCAGTCTAATGACCAGAACTCACCTTTATCTTTAAAATGCTATAAATAGATGTTTCTGAAAAATTAGATCCTATATTTATGGAAAATACAGTCAAGTAGTTTATTTCTGGATATGCATAATGTGGTAGTAAAATTGTGTTTCGTTATCTTTTTCACACTCTTTTTATTTCTTTTTTCTTCCCTCCTTCCTATTTATTTTTAATTCCCCCTTCTTGCTTTCATTTGCCATCTCTCTCTCCCTCCCTCCCTCCCTCTCTTCAGGTTTATCTACATCAGTCTTTCTTTCTTGATCAAGATCTTGATTTTGATTTCTTAACCCTTTCAGGACAGGAATTATTTAAGAGCTCAATTGATCACATTTTGTTCTGCAAATTGGCAACAATAATATTTTTCTTTTAGTGCTACGTGGTTCTAATAAGATGTAATGTCTTGAAAATAATATACATGGTTAGGAACTTTGTTGAAAAGTTGAAAAAGTTGCCAATTTGGACAAAAAAACAATGATTTTGAACCTCTCAATGTATTGCCAATTTAAGGATGTTCAATCTTATTCTCCTTTTTAAAATTCCTGGCATCAAACGCAATATGATTATGCAACAAAAATGGACACAGTATGTGCAGATTTTTTTGCTCTTTCTACTCATGCATCTGGTATATTTTTTAAGGCTCTAAATCAAAAGTTATTGGGCCAAATCACAAAATGTGGTCAATTGTCTCGAAAGGGTTAAAGAATACAAAACACTGAGTGCAACTAAATATAAGGAAACAGAGATTTACTAGTGTATCAATTAAATATTTAAAAGGAATTTTTCCCCTGCATAGTAACTTTTATAACACAACACCTTGCTGTAGGTTTAATATTAATCGATCATATACTTATTCAACCATATGTTTCATTTACAAACCATATTCTCTTTTTCTCCTTAGACTCTGAAGCAGAATCTATCCACAGAGGCTTTGAAAGGGGTTAAGATGGACAGTAGTGCCCAAGCAGTAAGTTTGTACTCATAACCTAAAAAAATGTTTTCTAGATAACTTAGTTTTACTGTTAATAGCCAATGAATGAAATAATTGTCGTCAGTCAAGAATGTATGACACCAGTGACTGTGATATCACGTGAGATCATCCTTCAAATGCAGTCATTAACCGTGAGGAACTGTGAAAGTTAAGTTTATATGTATGTTACGTTAAGCTAACATAGACACCTTCAACTGTAAATCATTTTAGGATATACAGTCAGATTAAAGATCTTGCAGTTGATGTATACTTTGTAAACTGCAGCATTGTGGATCTGGCTTAGACTCGAAAGAATATTGTTGTCTCAGTACTCCTTTAACAATTAACCCTATGAATGAAGAGAGTTTATGTAATCATGTTCCTAACTTCATAATGTTTTTACTGTATATGTGTAGGCCAAAACCTATTTCAGTATTATTCTACAATTTTTTTTAATTTTTTTTCGTTTTAGCGTCGGCAGACTGGCGGTCTACAGAGTGGTCCCGGCACCCCATCATCAGCTGGCTCCAGCTCCACAGGGGCAACTGGACACAGCCCTAGCCCAATGTCTAAGATGCAGGCTGGTCATGGTGCTAGCATGCTTCAGCAGCTCCTGGCTGAAACCAGCACCAAGTTCATGGTTTTCACTGAAGAGGTATGTTCCTCCTTAAAAGTGATTTGAAGTTCTTTAATAGTTATTAAATGTCTTGCATGTATTGTATATAAATGACTAAAACTGACTGTTTGGAAATTTAAAGGGAAATCCAACCTTGAGAGCAAGTTGCTTTAAAAGAAAGAAGGAAAATTAAAGAAGCAGATTGGTGAAAGTTTGAACGAAATCGGACAAGCAATAAGAAAGTTATGAATTTTGGAAAGTTGTAATCACTATACATATGGGAATTTCAAATTGGCCGAATAGGTAATGTCATTGTGATGTAGCTGTGGACAACTCCCCCATTCGCTACTACACACAAAATGACTAAAATGTCACTTTTTTCAAAATGTATTACTCAGTAGGATCTTTTTCTTTCATGGGGACCTACATGTATAACAATATGCTATCTCCAATATATTTTGCGTACTGCCCCGAGGGTAAAAGCGCCTCGAAGAAAACCGCAAATTAATGATATTTTTGTGTATGACAAATGGGAGAGTTGTCCACAAAAATGCCACAATCGAATCACCAAATTGCCAATTTGAGATTCACATAGATGTAGTGATCTCATTTTTCAAACATCCATAACTTTCTTATTCCTTGTCCGATTTCTTTCAAACTTTCACCATCCTGTTTTTCTTATTTTTCTGCTTTCACACAAATCATCTCATTACCAAGGATAGATTGCCCGTTAATGATTTGGCGGGAAACATGAAAACAAGGGCGCACGTTATGAAATATTTGTGAGGTATCCAAAATTGTATGAAATAATGTTGTTGTGCTACACTGTTTTGAGGGAATTAATGTCACAACACTTCATAATTGATGGAACCTTTCCGTTTATCACATGATATTACATGTTGTGACAAAGAGTTACAGGGTCTTATCAGTACTCACAAAGATTGCATTAATTGAAAAAGTGTATTATTTCATATGCCCTTTTATGTATTGCTATCAAATCATGTTTGTACTGTAGACCACTGAATTCTTAATATCCTAATCGTTTCATGGGTATTGGTGGAATTCATTTTTTTTTTCTTCCCCCCAGACATCAGGAAGTAATGAACAACTCTCAGGGGTCCTAGCTTGCAACAAAGATGATGTCATGACCAACAACTGGCTTGGTAAGTCGATCATTTTCTGTTGGTTTATTACATGCAGATGAACATTCTGCAGAGAGACAGTGGTAGATGAGAATGCTTTATTGGCTAGGGTACATGTACAAAATCACAAACTTTATCTACAGATACAAGAGTTCAACAGTAGAAAGAGTCCCTTTTCCATCAACATCCTGGCTGTACATGTCACTGTCAGTACCTAGGATACAAAACTATTAGTCTATCCAGTCAGCATATGCTTACTTTCTTTAACCCTTTCGAGACAATTGACCACATTTTGTGGTTTGGCTCAGTAACTTTTGATTCAGAGCCCTAAAAAATATACCAGATACTTGAGCAGAAAGAGCAAAAATTTCTGCGCGCACTGTCCATTTTGTTTCATGACCAGATTGCGTTTGATGCCAGGAATTTTATAAAGGAGAATAAGCTTTAAAATCCCTAAATTGGCAACACATTGAGAAGTTCAAAATCATTTTTGATAAAATCCCTGAACATGTATATTGTTTTCAAAGACATCACACCTAGTTAGAAGCATGTAGCACTAAAAGATAACTATTATCGTTGCCAATTTGAAGAACAAAATGTGATCAATTTAGCCCTGAAATATTTCCTGTCCTGAAAGGGTTGATGCCATCTCAGATAAATTCAACAGTGATCAGTCAAACACAAATTTAATCTCAAGGGTGTAAATCTTGTGTTATAAATTGATTTTTCTGACTTATTTAACTTGTAATCTCCAACACTGGTGAAAAACCTTTTTAAAATATGATATGAAATCGATAAAACTTTCAGTTGTCCATTCTTATCCTCATTTTCTAGTTGAGCTGATCAACAGTCAGGTGATGTTGAGAGGTTCAGATAGCTCTGGCTATGTACTAGTCTGTGCTGCCAATGCTCAGGTCATGCAGAGAGCTCATTGGCCAAAGTGGATGGAAAGCAAACTGACCAGTAAGACCACTCTGGTTGGCACACTGGACAGGATGCAGGTAAGAAAGAAGTAGATCTTATTTCTAGTGTACAGTGATGTCATTAAAAAGAGAAGGTTGAGTTCTGGCTACAACTGTATGTACTAGTCTGTGCTGCCAATCCTCAGGTCATGCCAAGAGGTCATTGGCCAAAGTGGAAAGACAGTAAACCGACCAGTAAGACCACCCTGGCTCCCTGGACAGGATGCAAGTAGGAGAAATACCAACTTATACCCATAGTCATGTTATTAACCCTTTCCTTGCTGTGAATGGAACATAGTGCTCATTGACTTCGATATTGTGTGTTTTGAAGAAAAAAAAATAGGTACATGTTATACTGTACATGGTTGTCTAAAGATTGTTGCATTAGTAGCCAAAATTAACAATGAAAAATAGTTTTATTTGACTGGGACAAAAAAAAATCATTGGATTATAAGTCGTAAATTGCTACACAATTTACGACTTACGAGTTAAGGATAGTTTCTATTGTAGTAATGTAATAACAGATTTGTCATAGCCACTGTTTGTGGGGGTCAGAATGATGATTCTGACTCCTCTCTGCACAATCTCCGATTCCATGGAAAGGAAGTCTCTTCCTGAAGTAAGAAATCATATTCATGGAATACAAATGTATCTCTCGATATGATATGATACGAAGATGGACATGATATGGATAAACAAGTGCTTGTTGATACTTGATAATGTAATGGTAAAAGATGCATTCTTTTTTGCTAATTTTGTTTTCAAACTTTCATCTATTAAATAATTAGTAATGTATTAACTAGGTTCACAAAGATATTAAGTTTCAATTCAAGTAATTAAAAGATAATTCTAGTAAGACTTTGATGTCCTGGATGTCATAGCAATAAATCTCACCTTACAGCAGAGGTACAGAAGAGATAATTGATTAGCTATTTTCTTTGCATGATATGATTTTATGCATGATCCTATAATAACTTTCTTTCAACAATTCACCTGATGTACCTAAATCAAAATGATGTTTTGTTTCACTAATTATAAATACTACATTCTTTGTCTGATGATAAGTATAACATCAACAGTAAACATAGTAAAAAGACCCAGAAATGGTAAAGAAAACAGTTCATGTAATTAAAAAAAGAAAATTTTGTATCATAATTCTATCTTGAAATTTGAAAGGGAATAAAGAACATGAATTGATGAAATGAAAAAAAAAAAATTAATAAATAAATTAGTAATGTATTGCACTGCAATTACTGTATCTGTCACATTACTTGTTCATTTCCCCTTGACAGTACTTTGCAACGGTTGGTTACCCCGCCTCGAGAGCAGACCCAGCCAGCCACCAGGAAGATGTCAAGTGGCTGGCCATCTCCAACATCGAGAAGAACCCCAACCACAACCGCAGCGTGACCGACGTCCCCGCCCTGGTGGGGAGCGGGGATTCCGTGGGTGGGGTCGTTAGCGACACGGTGGGCGGAGCATCAGAAGACGTGGAGAACGATTCAGTGCAGCTCCAGCGCATCATCTCACGTTGCTCGTGCCGCTTCTACTACAACATGTACGGGAGGGACGTGGATCCGGATGTGGCAGCACAAGTGCTGGCAAGAGGAGATGTGGATAAGGTATAGGGTATTTGATGGTTGTTGTGGTAATAGTAATACTGATGGTGGTTATGACTAGAATGCTGATAGGGATGTTAAGTGGTTTTGGTAATAGTTGACGATGCTTATGTTTGTGGTAGTGATGATGGTGATGATAGTGGTGATTGTTCAGTTGATGTTAGCTAATTTATTGCAGACGATAGTGCTAAGGATGAAGAAGATGATGATTATGTTGTAGAGTGATATGGAAATACAAAGGAAGAAAATGCTTAGAGTGGTTTAGGAAGATTAATAGTTGATTGATAAATGATGATAGTGTAATATGATCATATGTGATCTTGTTACTGTTAAAAGATCAAGTTGAGTTCTGATCATGCGATTACATCGTGAAAGAGACTGTCTCAAAGCAATTGGGAAAGATTGATCATGTTTACATAAGAATTGATGTATACTGTGAGGTTTTGGAATCATTAAAATGAAAATAAATTGACCCAATCTTTTTGAAAGATTGGGTCACTGCACACAGAAATGGGTATATATGCACTCACATTGTGGCATAAATGTCCGGCCCGAACACTTCAGCTAGTTCTCGTCATATTTCAAATATGAGAGCAGTTGGAGAGCAATCCTTTTCAGGGGACATTTCTACTATGATAATCTTCCGAACTGACATAAAAAGAATGAGAAAGCTCACAAATTATTTTTTTTCACCTTTCCCAGAATTCAGCCTTCTTTTTAACCAATGTTCATTATCTTTCTGCAGGGAGATGGAGATGATGATGGTGATCCACTTGGGAAGGAGGAGTCCATCAATTCCATCACAGTGGTCCATCATGACTTAGATATCTGCACCAACTCCGCCCAGTACTCTATGATCATGGACATCATCAACAACCTGCTGCTCTATGTGGAACCAAAGAGAAAGGTATTTGTTGTTGATGATGATGATGTTTATGATCAGATTCCCATTGAGGAAGATGATAAAATGGTGTTTATAATGAATGAAAGTGATATATGATTATGATGGATAAGGGTGATGAACATTAAAATATGCTTAATGGTGCTGAAAATAGTGATGATGGTGATGATGATGATGATTATGAGGAGGAGGAGGAGGGGGAAGAAGAACAGAAGGAGAAAGAGAAAATGATGAAAATGAAAACCATGAATGATGGTGGTGGTGATGTTGATGATGATGATTTTGATGATTATGAGAAGGAGGAGGAGGAGGAGGAAGAAGAGGAGGAGGAGAAAGAGGAAAAAAGATGAGAATAATAATCATAAATGATGGTGATAGTGATGATGGTGATGATGGTGATGATAATGATTTTGATGATTATGAAGAGGAGGAGGAAGAGAAAAAAGATGAAATGATAATCATGAATGATGGTGGTGGTGATGTTGATGGTGATGACAACATTGATGATGGTGTTGGTGATGATAATGGTGCTGCTATTGTTGATGATGAAGTTGATGTTGATGGTGATGATGATAACGATGATGATGATATGATTGTGATGATGATGGTAATAATAACAATGCTTTTATGAATGCTGGATGATTAAGATGATAATGATGGTTGTGATGATGATGATGATGGTATTTGTTGGATGAGGATAAGGAGGAGGAGGAGGAGGAAGAAGAAGAAGAAGATGATTCTTTTATTATTATAAGGGCAAGCATTTTGAATGTGACAGTGATGAAAGAGATGAACTCAACATATATTTCTCTCCATTCTTCTCCCTACCAGGAGGCCATTGCCAGGATGCAGCACATGAGGTTTGCCCTACAACTCAACAACACTGAAGATCAGAAAGAACCCATCATGCAGCTCCAGAACTCACTCAGGTATATTATGAAGCGCAGTTATTATCATTAGTCTAACCACCACTTACAAATGTACTTATAAAGATTCTCAGCAAATGCGACCTTGATCCTAAAAAGGCCAGGCTTTTTGTGATCTCGCAGTTGAGGAGAGGCGATGAGAAAACCCCCTCCCACTCCCCACTCCCCACCCATCTGGATGAAAGATCATCAAATTGGCATATGGATAGATCATCTTGTAATGAATATGCCCATGACATTTGCTGTCATTATAGTTAACATTTTTGGAATTATATCCTAATTCATTATTTGTACATTATATTTATGTACAGCAAATTTGCATTGTGTAATTCTTATAGTTAAGCTGTGATATGGACTCTCAATAAGTTTTGATTTGGCATATATTTTTTTCCCAGGAATTACATCTCTCATAATCGAAGGATTGAGAGAGACCTGTACAATGCTCATCGCTCTCTGGAAGATTCTGGCAACGAACAAACGTGAGAATAAATACATACTGGAATATTCTCTCCATTTTTTCTTTTTAATTTCTTGATTCATCTCTCCTCACATCCTCCTGTATTTCATCTTCTATTGTCATTCCTTTTTCCCTTTATTTTGTACTTCATCCATTTTTTTTTTTTTTTTTGCATTCATTCTTTTCACTAAATTAAATTGTATTAATTTTGTTTCATTCATCCTTTATTTACTCAGTTTCACTGATTAAATTATTATACAATGTAATTTATTCTGTAATGGAAGAAAAAATTTATTTCTTTTGAATAATTTCAGGCTGTGAGGTATAGATTATTCGTTTATTTGAATAGATTTCATTATTTCAGGTTTTATTTGAGGTTATTTATTCATTCATTCTTGTTGCATAATTCTATAAATTTATTCTTTGTTATTCATTTAAATTTTAGGATTATAGAATGATCATTGATTTAATTTAGTAATTTTCTTTCTCAGGATGGTAGCCATAATTGATTCATTCTGATCCATCTAATATTTTTATTGCAGGTTGGTAAGGAAGGTCTCAGAGTTAGAGAAGCAGCTGTATGAATCCAAGGAATCTCTGTTAAATGCTGCAGAAGATCTGAGGATCATGGTCAGGTGATTCAAGGCCTTTCACACTCACTATTCTTGCCTTCAGGAACATTTTGAAATGTTACATTCTCAAAGAGGGTTTGATGATAAGAACATTATCTTAAAGTCTGTTGGGTCAGGTTCCTTGAACTGATGGTTTATGTCTATGATGCTATAAAGAGATCTATAGAGAGCCCCCAAACAATGCCATGTAAATTTCTTTTTTTTTCTTTTATTGTTTTCTTTTAGCTGTTACAAGGAAATCCAGTTACAGATGGCACTGAAGAAGAAAATGCATCAGGGTATGTGAATAGTCCTAAAATTTTTATCAATTTATTCAAGGTATTGTCACTGATGTTGACATATGTCTTTATTGTATTTATGCCTTGTACCTTGTACCTTGTACCTTGTACCCTGTACCTTGTACCCTGTAGATGATGTCCCTGAAGACCTCCACCAGGAAGGGTAACTCAGGGCTGATGAGAGTAGGGGCACTACTTCATTTGGCTTTGTGAGCCAACTTTTACATGTACTAAAGAGCATGTTATCATTCTGAATCTGAAATATAAGGACCTTTATTAAATTTTAGAGGAATTGAAAATTAAGTAAGCTACATGTATTTCATAGTGAAATTTTTTTTAGAGAAGTGATTGCTATGAGAACCTGACTACATCGGCTGGTTCATCCAATATGACCTTGACTACATGTACGTTTATAGTACAGTATCTCCTTTGTGCACACCAGTACATGGTGCTTTGACATACATGTACATGTATGATCTGGCTGCAATTTGCTCAAGGTTGTATTCATAAAAGATTATCATAGTGGTTGATGGATTATTTTATGGATGTATAGTCCTGGATTGTGTTACCGAACAGCATTGTATTACGGAACATGTACAGTTATGCGCCTAAAATGGCTTTCATACGCGTGGGACTACGCATATGTTCCCCACAATATTTGACACTGAGAAACCAGGGCAGAAGATCATAAAATGAGGCAAAAAAACATAAGTAATATCTTATAACCTGCTCTCTCATCACTTCCAGTCGTCACCCTGTTGGCCCCAAATCGGGGTAGGTTGTGTGACTATTTCCCATAGGGGGCGCATGTTTGGTAATTCAGTACCTTTTTCAAGTGACCAAAACGCCACGTTGTTGGGAAGGGGTTCGCTCGGAAGAGAATATTGTATTAAATCTACGTTGTCTTTTTCAAAGTCCACCAACTTCTCTTTTTCTGTAGGACTTTAAAGTTTGACAGATATTCATTTGATTTTTTATTTGCTGTGGTTGATTTTCTGAAAAGTGTTCAGTAATAGGATCCACTTCCATTTATGATTTTTTTTTATTCAAAAAAAAATGTCTATATTCAGTTCATGTTTCTGATGATGTTTCTAGTAATGCTGTAATGTTTGTAAAAAGATTATGACCAACATTGTAGTGATTTTGTGAATGTAAAGTTTTTTAACACTTGGTACTTAATTCCTCAATGTTTCTGTATTAGTATGCAAAAATGTGGGTTATTTAGAGCCCACCATTATGTTTTCAAACTCTAAAAACGCTTCTGCTTTAGAGGTGACTTGCTGAAGTTTGAACCCCTAGGGGCTGACCCACAGAAAATGTTCATATTTTTTATTTTTAAATGTTGGCAGGTATGAAGATATAAGGTTAGGATTAGGGTAGTAATTTGGTTTTAGGTTAGTTTTAGTGTCAGGGTTAGGGTTAGGTGTGGTACCTGGTCCTGGGTTGAAGTGCAGAATTTGGTCAGTGGATGAAATTGATTGCCAGCAATTGTCGCCGGAGCATGTGTCGTACCACCCAGTACATGCAGCTTGTTGTACTTCTTTTTGAAAGTAAAGGTTATATTTGTTGTTGTATTTTTTATGAAAAATGAAAAAAGAGAAATACGAAAATTACAATCCAGACTATTCCCTCAAAAAGTAAAGAGCACAACAACACATTACTGATATGCCTGTAGAGAATTCTGCATTGGTTCAATACACCCATTGATATAAATATATCAGCTTTTGTAACAACTGTCCTGACTATTAAACCTATAGCTGACAGTGTGCGTGTAGCTTGGAGGGCCGAGGTGTGTTTCAGCCTAGCCAAGTGGAGACTGACAGAAGCTGATGGACAGCTTGGTATCGCAGATCTGGAACTCAGGCATTTCAAGTAAAGACACCTATTTCTAGTTCTAGTCACTGATGCTGGTTTTTGTTTTCATGTATTATACTAGGGGATGCTAAGAAAGCAAGTATTGTGTGCTTATAAAAATCAGGAACACACAGCTTTAAGTACTTTTTTTTTTTACCTAATCATGGCTGTTTGATGCATTGCAGCATACTTTCTACTAATTTTTTTTTTTTTTTTTTTTTTTTTTTTTACAGTACCCAAATACATCTTTCTCTGTTTTTTATTTTGTGCATCTCTCTTGATCTATTCATCTCTGTCTTTTTATGTATGTGCGTCTGTCTCTCACACATTTTTACATTCTTTTCATTTCCTATTTCTGTGTTGCTATTTCTCATTTTATCTGTCTGTATGTCTTCTGTATCTTCCTCTTTCTTCCTCTCCCACTTTCTCACTCACTCTAAAAACTCTCAATCTTTACTTTATGTATCCAGGTATAGCAGGAACATCAAGTCCGATGATTCTACAGAGAACCTGATGGAACTGGCCTATGTGACAATCACCAACCTCCTTCCTAATGATGTTTACAAGGTATGTTCATTGATAGTGATGTTGATTCTGAAGCAAGACAAGCTACTTCAGTCTCCATATTGCATGTAACTTAGGGACGATTTTTAGTTTTCTAGTCCACTCTCTCATTATTAACTTTTTATTAGGCTTTCCAACTTTGTAATTCTCACTTTTTTGTATATATTCTTCATCATAGTCTATAATTTTTTACCATAATTTCACAAAAAAAATTGGTGAAAAAAAATGTAGGGTAAATGGGCTTTTTTTTATTCCAATGTGGTATTGTGGACACATTCGTCAGTGCTGAGACCAGACATTACCAATAGAGGGTATGCCTGTGCATATGATCTGTATCTATTTGTGTCAGCTCTAGAAGTTGAGGATCAGATATAAGACCTCTGATGGAGTAATCGTTTAATCTTTCATTGTTTTGTAGGAGGTTCTGAGGCCCCAGGACACCAGTGGTAGATCAGCACAAGTTGCTCTCAGGGTCATTGCCAGAGGCAAACCACCAGGTGAGAAACCAGTATTCATGGATATGGAAGTCTTTGTACTCTTGCAATTTATTCTGCATTTCCATTAAGTAATAAACATAAACATGTATTTACTCTGCCTTTTTTACAGTTAAATAAATACTAAAATAATCATCTGGGGATGCTACAGATAGCCAATAATTGTTTTTGATATATCCATGCATTGGAAGGGAAAAAAAATAGTCCAGTACTTGATGTCAGTCATCATATGTAAAAAAAAAAAGTTTGAATACCTTTTCAGCAGATTTCCCCCAGCCCTATTTAAATACCCATTTCTCAATACTTCATAAATTTGAAAAGCCACTTTTTAAAAGAAAAGCTAAAACCCTGATTGATAAATGTGACTGTGTTTTTGTATTTTTTAAAATGCCTTTTGCAGGTACTTTCCTTTATATTTTAAAACTAATAGTACTAAGGATTTCATCTACTAGTAGAAAAGTTATTCTAAATGGTATCTTTCTTTTGATTTATAGTGGGTGGGATATCAGTGCAAGAGAACTTTGAGGTCAATGTAGTACCCCTGACCATCCAGCTGACCAATCGTTTCTTCAAGAAGGTCATGGCTTTCTTCTTCCCTGGACGATCCGTTGATCATGAAGGTCCACCGTCTGCTTCGGCTATCAGTGATGATACGCTCAGGAGTAAGTTAAGATTTACTTGATTATATGGTTGGTCTTGATGTGATATATTATCGTATTGTTGCCTTTGGAAGAATTCTCTTGACTTTTGGAACAAACAGTTGTGTCTTTTAAAGTGTTACTAGTATACAGTATTAGAATAATATAGATTTTTACTTTAGTTTTTATTTGTTCTGAAATATGAATAGGTCTAATACTGATACATGTTGCAATTCTTAACCACTTCAGTTTTCATAATTTCTTGTAAATTCAACCTCAGTTGAAAAACAGTCACTGTATTTTTCTCTGCCCCTTACTTTTCCATTTTTTTTTTCTCTCTCCCTCTCTCTCTCTCTCTCTCTCTCTCTCTCTCTCTCTCTCTCTCTCACTCACACTCTCTCTTTCTCTCCCTCACACTCCAACTCCCTTTCTCAATTTCTGCTCTTTTTATTCAGGAATGGATTCTGATGAGAATGACACAGGCACCTTTACAAGGGTGAGTTCAATCTCATTGTTTCTATTTAGAAAATAGACACTGTTAATTTCATTAATTAGCACAATATTTGCTCTGTACAATACCTATTACCTAATACTATCATTTAACATGTTCATGTAGCTATCAGTTTTTCAATATGTACATCTTAATACTTCCCCCCTGGTTTACATTTAGTGTTTGAAGGGGTAAACATGCATCTGCTCTTCTTTTCTGACATTGAATAAGACTTTCCATGAAAAATTCACTCATGAACAATGTACAGTCAATGGAGAGATGAATGGGAGTACTACAAACCCTCCTGTCCACTTGTTGAGGAGGTTTACCCTCTATGTTTTGGTGGTCTTATGAAACCTACATGTACATGTAGCCCTAAGCCTGATGGAATGGAAGATCCCTGCATTGGTCCTGCATCCCATTTGTTCATTGGAAACCCTTGAAAACCTTTTAGATATGCAGTGAAACCTGTTAATAAAGACGAGAAAGGCAGTCTTCATTAGCAGGTGGTCTTTAAGTGCAGATTTCTTTAATACACTTTTCATTGAGAAACACTTTTCAAGGGAAACGAAAAGTGTAGTCTTTATAGACAGGTGGTCTTTCTATACAGTTAGTCACTAAAGCAGGTTTGACTGTGTGTACACATGGAGGACTATCGATACATTCCTCCATAGGGTACTATCAGGATGAAAATATCTTTGTTGCGGTGACACATTTTTCTGTGCCAATAATGTCATATTGTATCTAATGACAATTATTTGGTACAGAGTGGTAGCATGAGATCAACGAGCAGTGATGAATCGAGCCTCAGTGGAACTCTGCCAAGAGATGTCACACCAGCAAAGGTGAGTAACCACAAGTTTTTGCTTTGATCAGATTGATTTGAAAATACATATAAAATGAAATGTGAAGTTGATATTGTAGAATTATAAAGCATTTGATGCAAACAGAAAGTTTCTGTTGCTGCGATTAACAAATTTTATTTCCTTAGTCATGAGCTACTACTTGAATTTTCTACCATATGGGTCATTCCATGAGGTTGGGGCAAAAATTATGATGATGTCCATGAGACGCTGGTATGAGATCTTCTATTACATACATGGAAGGTGAAATCATTTGTTGAAGATTTTTATGCAATGAATATGTTTAGTAGTGTCCAGTCATAATTATTCCTGTTTCAGTTGGTACTCTTTCAAAGCATTGCTTTGAAAAAATATCTTTTTGACCACCGTTACATGGACATCAAATGTATATAACATTACACACAATTTTGATCTATTGATTCACCATGAAGCTAGAGTACTTCTCAACATACATGTAAGGGCTGTACTTTTTACGCTTAACTTAATTTTAGCAAACATTGCTATGGTTGAAAGAAGACCTAGTTCCTCACTTCTGGTACATGTACATGTATGTCACAAGAATTGCCCCAACCCTGTCGAATGACCCACCTGCAAAAATAATGACTTTGTGTTTTGTATTTTCCTCCCTTTGTACAGAGTGACAAACTTATGATAATGTCTAATGTGAATCTAAACCAGTTGATTCAGAGTTTGATGACATACATGTACATATGTACTTCTAAACCACCACACTTCACCCATTTAGAATGTGCGCAAAGATGCACCTGTAGGTTACTTGATACTCGTTTCCTCAAACTGGTCATTGTTAACATTTAGGTCCACAGATGACTGATCTGAATTTGATATGTGATTTAATTTGTTTAATTTCCATTTCACCCATACCATAGCCAAAAAGGAAGCAGCTGTTGGCAAAACTCAAGAAAACAGATGACATTGACAAAATGAAGGTGAGTTTATCGTAGATCTTTGACCAAGCTTATTGTTGTTCGGTATGTTTACAAGTATGTGACAAGTGTAATGTGGGGATTGTCTCAATATTTTTTCTCTTTCTGAAGTTAAGAATTTAGTGTTTACCACAATCATGAATCAGATCTTGTACTTGTCTAAAATTTTCAAAGAGGGAAGCTGTTTTCATTGAGCACAAAACATGTTTTATACATGCCTATTAGAATTTATACAGACATACATGTACATATTCTAGAGCCATAAAAAACAACATTTGCTTTTGCTCCATTTTTTCGATAAATTATACAAATATGAGATCATATTTACCAATAACAGCTTTATAAAATTTTACAGGATTAGTCTCATAGATATATTATATACATACACGTTCAACCAGTGATGAATGATTGATTAAGGGGTGCTCATTCTTAATATCTTCTTTTCTTATGACATCAGGAAAGAGCCTTGAACAACATGTTTGTCTACATCAAGATTCCTGCTGTACCTCTTCTAGTCAGTTACAAGGTATAGTTCTTTGCTTTTTTGTTTAATTCTTATAATTGATATAAAGATTAAAGCATGGTATTGCCAAAATAACAATCCTGGAAGCTAGATTTAAGCAATGAAAGTGTATTAGGACTCATAATAAAGTTTATAGGGCCATATCAGGCTTGTTGGTGTCGTCAAATTTATCTGCATTTATAAGTAGAAAGTGAAAAAGTATAATATTAAGAGAAGTGAAAATTGATTAGTGAAGTTTTTTCTGTCTACAAAAGTTTGTCATGTTTTTTTGTAAAGAGATTTGCCAGAACCACTAATACATGTAAATGTAATTATCCTCTTTATTACACATGACTTCATAATTTTTTACAATCCACTATACAGAATTGCTCCCATACAGGTTCTCTCAGAGCACTGTAATTGCAAAATAAAATTTTCTGATATGTGACTTTTATTTCTAATGATCCTAACACCACTGGTGTGAAAAGTTAAGAGATACTATTAACCCTTTTGAGACAATTGACCACATTTTGTGGTTCTGCTCAATAACTTTTGATTCAGAGCTCTAAAAAATATTCCAGATGCTTGAGTAGAAAGAGCAAAAATTTTTGCACACATTGTGTCCATTTCCATTGCATGACCATATTGCGTTTGATGCAACAAATTTTAAAAAGGAGAATAAGCTTCAAAATTTTTAAATTGGAAACACATTGAGAGGTTCAAAATCACTGTTTTATGATCAAAATTGGCAATTTTTTCAACTTTTCAAAAAAGTTTCTATGTATATTGTTTTCAAACACATTATATCTTATTAGAACCATGTAGCACTAAAAGAAAAATATTATTGTTGCCAATTTGAAGAACAAAATGTGATCAATTTAGCCTTTGAATAATTCCTGTCATGAAAGGGTTAAAGATTACTCTATGACCTTTGACCTTTGTAGGGTGAGAAGGATAAGAACTTGGAGGATGTTCATAACTTCCATCTCCTGCTGCCGTCGTTGGAGTACCACAACAAGACCTGGACCTGGCTGGACTTTCTTATGGGCATGAAGAAAGAGTACAAGAATGCTTTAGTGTCACAGGCGAGTTTGGTGTCAGAATAGAATCATGATAAATGTGAGATGGTGCCACAATTGCTCTGCAGTCATTTTCTTAAATACCTAGCTACAGTCCTGGACCAAACACTATACCTCACACTAACCATGAAGATAAAGTTGAGTTCTAGTCATGTGATTACATTGTGAAATAAACTGTCTCAAAGCAATTATTTTGGTCATGTCGACATGACAAGTGGTGTATACTGTGAGGTTTTGGAATCATCAAAATGATAAGAAATTGACCCAATCTCGCTGAAAATTACATGCACTGCACACACGTGTGGCATGAATGATCGGCCCAAACACTTCAGTTATTTCTTGTCATATTTCAAATATGAGGGCATTTGAAGAGCTATCCTTTTCAGTGGACATTTCTACTATGATGTTCTTCCAAACTGACATAAAAGGAATGAGAAAGCTCACTAATAATTTTTCACCTTTCCCAGAATTCAGCCTTCTCTTTAACCCTTTCGAGACAATTGACCACATTTTGTGGTTTGGCCCCATAACTTTTGATTTAGAGCCTTAAAAAATATACCAGATGCATGAGTAGAAAGAGCAAAAAATTCTGCACATACTGTGTCCATTTTCGTTGCATAATCATATTGCGTTTGATGCCAGGAATTTTAAAAAGGAAAATAAGATTGAACATCCTTAAATTGGCAACATATTGAGAGGTTCAAAATCATTGTTTTTTGTCCAAATTGGCAACTTTTTCAACTTTTCAACAAAGTTCCTAACCATGTATATTATTTTCAAGACATTACATCTTATTAGAACCATGTAGCACTAAAAGAAAAATATTACTGTTGCCAATTTGAAGAACAAAATGTGATCAATTTAGCCCTTAAATAATCCCTGTCCTGAAAGGGTTAACCCCTAACCTCTCAAGTCCATTTGCAATCCTTGCCGTATATCTTTGATAAAATAAAGACTGCAACAATTGTTACCAGAGCAACAATAATGCTTGACATACACAGGGTTCTCCATGTGTTGTAGAATGTGTTCCCAACAGGATGAGTGGAAAATGGAACTAGAGCTTGTCTTCACAGTTCTGGTGATCGAACTTCATTTCAAAAGATACCAGCTTTATGTACTTCTAATTGACTATCATGCAATATAGATGGGTTGTTTGCTTGCATCAGTAAAATGGAAACAAAATAATCTTGAGTAATTGCTCTTAATTTGTTTCTCCTTTCCCTTAGGCCATCAAAGAGAAGCTATGGTTCAAATCAGGTAAAGACGATGCTGGACCTGTCCCAATTGATGCAAGGTAATTACTTATATATGAACATGTACTTTAATACTTGACATACTGTGATTATTCATCTTCTTTCTCCTTTTTTACTGACTTATTTGCTTGCTCACTTATTTCTACATACTACTAGCTTTAATGATTACTTATTTATTTACTTACCTGCATACTTATACTTATGTACATTATTTTCCTACATAATTACCTACTTGTAAAGGTTATCTTTACATTCATTCTTTCTTTCTTTCTTTCCTTCCTTTGTTCCTTATTTCCTTTTTTTACTTTAATACCTACATGTACTTGCTTACTTTTAATCTGCTTTCCATCTAATGTTCCTCTATAGATTTTTGTGAAAAGAGGTGTATAATTATGTTATTTAAATGCAGACTTGTGGTTACAGTTACATGTTTAATTTAGGAGTCTTGTATCTTCAGTATTTATGGTCATTGAATCTGATATATGTTATTTATTAATTCTTTGTCTATTGCAGGGAGGATGTTGATAAAGCACGACTGTTGATGGGACAAAAAGCCACAAACATTGTAAGTAGATATTGTGAAAAAAATCAGTTCAGCAATACTGAAAAAAATATTTGATGGACTTCCTTTTAGACTCCTTATTTTTCTTTCTCTTTCATCCTTTCTGTTGTCTTTTATATGAAGTAAATCTTACTTATTTTTATTATAAAACGGGTTCAAGAATGTAGCCATCCTGATTGGTCAAATAACACCACGTGACCGTGCAAAAAAAAAGTACTAATGCACGGCAAGGGGACTAACGCACGGCTAATCCGGATCAAACACTAAGATTGTAAGAAAACACTAAGATTGTAGACCCGTTTTATAAAACTATTAATACATGGTTGTGAGTTCGTGCGTTAGTGCGATCCAGCAACACGTGTTGCCGGATCGCACTGACGCACTCCCAACCATGTATTAATAGTATACTATATCATCCACCAATTCAGTCTGTTCATTCATTTATTTCATGATTGTTCTTTGAATTTGTTCTTGTGTCACTGAAAAAAAAAATTTTATGATGAATCTTTCAGGCCACCGAGGAGAAACATTCTGGCAAGAGGATTCTCTTTGGGAAAGGTCAATCTGGACACTGACCTACGGGCCAAACTGTGTCATGAAGGGTTCCCTACTGTACGTTGCCATAGCTCCTCAGTTCAAGCCTTCAGTGTCTCATCATGTGCTCCAATAGCAAACTTTGTGCCAGTAAAGTTCTACAGTGTGCAGTCTAAACTTTAACTTTTGCAGCCATACGTGTACCTCGCTAGCTAGTTACGCATCAAATTGAGATGTTTAGATGAAGTGTTCCCCACTACTTACTTACAGTTTGTTCTCTGTTCTAGCAAGCTGAATTAAGCAAATTGATCTGTGCAGCATCTTCTGGAAAAAGTTTATAAGGGGAATAATAAGCCACTTCATAATTACAATTTGCGCATGTGCAGATAAAGGTCATTTGTACCGAGTATAATTGACCTTAAGATGCTTTCATCGTGTGCGCACCATGATGCCTGTCTGCTTCAGTATGATTTTACACATTAAACAAGTTACGCGTCCGCCAAAACAGATGCGCGTGCGCGTACAAATTGGGGTCGTTTTAGGGTCATTTGTACCATGTGCTAATTATGAACTGTATTTGGAAGGCACAAGCATTTTAGCCAGGTAAGAATGATGCCTTAACATATTGATTGCCCTTGTTGGTACCCTCGTCGGTGAGGATTTACCCTTGGTATTTTCTTTCTGAAATTCCCCAAACTTGATATAAGCACCATTAAAAAGTTTATCATGCACTGGCAAGAACCTAATGTTCAAGCCTCCTTGTGTTATTGTTACAGGGCTCTCCTCTCACTTAATGGCAACATAAAATGAATCATGGTAATGTGTGATTTCGGCATTACATTGTGTTCTAGTCGGCCCTCTATATACATGTATATTATGGTAGCCCCATCTCCTGTCAATCTACGATAGTGTTTTAAATTTTCCTTACCTTGTTATGAAACACTTTGATTAGCAATCAAGTGCTGTATAAAAGTCATTTTTTATAATTATTGTTCTAATTCATTTATTTTCATATTATTTCATGCAGTGGATTCCTCCGTCCATTCAATCCTCATGTAGTCATGTATCACATTTTAGGCGTTGATCTTGTATCTCACAATTACAATCACATTGTATAAACAGTGCTATATTTATATCATCTTCCTTGTTGATGACAGCATTGCATTGTGTATGGAATTTTACACATTAGAACATGTACCGTACTTTTCATCCTTTTTTTTTTTATAATTTGATTTGAGTTTATTAGGCAGGGTTGCAAAATGAACAACAAAGTTATTTTTCTTCTATGTATACATTTGCAAATTTAATGTATTTCCAAAGGTTATACATGTATATCATATTATAGTATATTATATTTTGAAATCATTTCCACTATTTTCTTACACTGAAAAAGTATTATTTTATGAGCTACACTATACACTAATATTTCTACCTTAAAATCAGAAATATAGTAAATTAATTGTATTCAGTTTATTATGTGAGCTGGGCATTTACATCTGAAATTATTTAATAACTTTTTTAGGGTGTGATCTTTTTAGGAACTTAAAATTGCAAGAATCATGATAATTATGTTTTGCCATATGAAGTCATAGCTCAGTATTAATCACTGGTTGGTATGGCAGTCTTCTCAAAATTAATATCCAAGATGTTAGAGGGCTAAGTAGCCAATGTTTGAAATCAAAGTAACCCCACCCCCAATGTGGTAAGATTGTTATATCTGTAGGCCTATCAATTAGTTCAGATATTGTGACTTACTACATATGTACATGTAATTCCCCCAAGCTTCTCAATATGAGTGATTTATTCTGTTCTTTATTAAAGAAAATTTTACAGGGCAAAACAGTAAAGAATGCTTCTTTTTTTTTTACAAGTCTTTTTCACTTTGAAAATTCTTCTTTACCTGGTCTTGTTAATTTCTGCGGAGAAAACGGTTACCCAACATTTGCTACGGCAACATACTCTGAGTTTATTTTGTTAAAGATATAGTGTTAGGGTTAAGGTTACAATTGGGTTTTAGGTTGGGTTTAGGGTTGGAGTTAGGTAAAATTGGAATTAGGCTAAATTGATCACATTTTGTTCTTCAAATTGGCAACAATAATATTTTGCTTTTATTGCTACATGTTGCTAATAAAGGTATTGTCTTTGAAAATAATAAACATGGTTAAAAACTTTGTCTAAAAGTTGAAAAAATTGCCAATTTTGATAAAATACAGTGATTTTGAACCTCTCAATGTGTTGCCAGTTTAATGATTTTTCTCCTTTTTAAAATTTCTTTCATTAAACACAATATGGTCATGAAACAAAACTGGACACAGTGTGTGCTGAAATTTTTACTCTTTCTACTCATGTATCTGGTATATTTTTAGAGCTCTGAATCAAAAGTTATTGAGCCAAACCACAAAATGTGGTCAATTGTCTTGAAAGGGTTAATGCATTACAGCTTCTCTACATATTCTGACTCAACTGTATACAAGTTGTATTACCATCATGAAGCTTTCAAAATATTCATCATAACTCGTAACTGTGCTTGATTTGAGAGCTATGGCAATAACAATTATGAGCTTACAAAGATTATCTTAATAAGTGCAATGTTTTTTTTTCTAATGCATTAAATTATTTTTCGGTGTAAAGCTGCTGTGATGTAATGTATATCTATTTAGAATGTATAAACATTTGTATTGTATCATTTGATTTGAATACAAATATACATTTTCTCACTGATATTTACATGGGGTATTAATTAAATTATTTATGATTTCTATAGAGTCTACCATGAATATATTGTGTGATTGTAAACATGTATTTAATAAGAATGTGAAGTATGTATATCTATACTGTACAAATGTATAGTCTTTTCTACTTTGTATAGTATAACTACTTGAGGTTTAATTGATAGATTTTTTTATATCATATGATCATGATATGATCATTACATCATGTTTATTTCTTAAAATTCTTTGTGCGATGTGTGAATTGGTCTTTAGGATAGTCGATGTATAAAATGTCCATTACATAGCACTGAAAATATACAGCTATATTTATACTGGGATTATATGTTGCAAAAATCATCACTTCTCATAGAAGAGGTTTTCATTTTCATTTAGCATGGATTGCCAATGCTATAGAACCTAGAGACTAGTCTGTAAGATCTTAAAGGAGAATGAAACCCTGGGGGAAAATCAATTTTAATGAAAAGAGAGGATAGAGAGAAGCAATTTTTAAAAAGTTCCATCAAAATCGGTTACGAAATGAGAGTTTGAAAAGTCTCAATTTACTTTCTATGGCGATCCTCAAATTGGCAATGTTGCTTCAGAGTGACAGGTTTAGTAGTACAACTCTATTATTTGTACACAAAATTTCATATTTTCCCCATTTTCTTTCAAGGTGCAGCTTGTCTCCTTAGCTTAAAGATATATCATGAGAAAATGTATTTGACACGACATGTTAAGTTCACAAAAAGACAAGCAGCATCTTTAGAGAAAATGGACAAAACATGAAATTTTGTGTACAAAATACATCAAGAGTTGTACTACTAAACCTGCCATTTTGATGGAACATTGCCAATTTGAGGATCACCATAGAAAGTAAATTGAGACTTCAAACTTTCATAACTTTCTCATTTCGTAACCGATTTTGATGGAACTTTTTTAAAAATTGCTTCTCTGCATCCTTTCTTTTCATTAAAATGGATATTTCCCCAGGGTTTCATTCTCCCTTAATATCCAAGCTACATTTATATGCAGAACGTCCCAGTAGAACCCCCCCCCCCCCCCCCCCCGAGACTAGACTGAGATATCCCGAGATATCGGTTTCATTGTCAATCTAGGGGGTGTCATTCTTGCGGGCTGTAGCCATTTAATTGTGTAACGATTTTTCTTCATATGGAAGTTATATAAGTGCCGCTTAATTTGTTACAATCAAACATACTAACATACAGGACGCCCTCGTATTATGTTTTTTGTGGCAGAATTTATTGTACTGTATTCACATAATAAAATGTTTACAAATTTCTGAGAAAATATACAAAAATAGGTTGGATACAGAGTTAAAATCGTTTTCCCATACCACCACAACAATATCTCCAATCTGCGCACTATTGTTTCAAATAATTTTGAATCTACATGTATTTTTCAATGTCCCTAGATCGAGTTCTTCATGCCCTCTGCAACTAATAAAAGTAAAGTAAAAACATTCCATTTGATTTTGTGTTATTTTATTGTGATTTCAAGACTAATTTATGCATCATGATATTAGAATAGCTTCAGTACATCTACATGCACTACACATAATGCTGATAAGGAAAAGAGAGTATCAAAGGATTATTTCTAAAAAATTAAGATTCAGAGAAAACAAAGTAAAATTAAATGTTAAATTCATCTAAAGCCATTCTCCTACTTCATATGCCTATTACATACATTTACAAATGATGTTTTTAAGACTCTTGTCTTGGCACACAATGCATGTATGTACATGTATTTAACATTTTTCTTATCATGGTACATACAGTTTAAGACTTTACCCTTTACTAAATACCACATGTATTTCAGTTATCACAAAATAAAGCAATTAGAAATAAAATATATCTTTTTCATATTGGAAAAGATATATCTACAGTATGAGGAAGTACAGGTATATAAAATGTTCATGATACTCAAATTTGGGCAAACTTGTCTTGTCATTCTCAAAATTATTTTAATAACTTCTATATGGATATTGACAATTCTTTTGATTATTTTACTAAGTTGATCCATACCATACACATGTGATGTGATGTCATGGGCTCTTTGCCACTCTCCAAGAATTTACAAATGTATGAAACAAACTTTAAACTTTAAACAAACTTTCTTTTTTTTTTCCACTGTTCACTTGATAGAAAAAGAGTTACATGAAATCAGACTTCACAATCTATGGACCCATTTGGAATTCTACGAAAGACAAGACAAAGTTTTCTTCATCCCAAAATACTGAATAGAATATCACAATTTGGGCAGTTTCAACCCCCTGCAGTACTGAAAGAGTTAATGATATGGTATATGTATCTTCGAGTTCTAAAAATTGCTTTCCTTGAAATTCAACAAATAGAGTAATTTAGTATCCCTTCGAATACAAAAAAAAATCATTTGAATGCCAACCTGTACTTTTAATAGATCTTTATAGACAAATATTGAAGATTGCCTGGGTAACATAAAAAAATATGATTGTGAGCTACTGTGGCAGTGACTTGAATTTCAGACAGTATATATACATGCATCTGCATGTATACATAATTTTTAAAAATGAACAGAAGTTAGAATTAACAGTCCTCAATATCATATACTTCTAGAATAGCACATACAATATTGTACATAAAAATAATAGTTTTTACTGTAATGTGAAGTTTTAAAAAAATAATAATTTTACATACTAAGAACTTCTTACAGATGTGCTTTGTTTGGTGTGCATCTTTTCCTATCAATCTAATCAAACTCCCTTTCTGAAATGTCATCTGGTTTTTAAATAAACAATCAAAATTTTTTTGAAAATAATGATTTTATATAACATACACATGTACACATATGATGACATAAGACTGTTTCTTGGTCACAAAAATTAAAATCCTGCTCTTTTCCAGAATATTTTTGATCCCTTAAACCCTTTAGAAGACACTATAATCATAGTTTCATGATAATTACCCCCTAAATTCAAAACATTACCACTATCTATTTACAGAGACCAATACATCTGCACTCTATACAAAAGTGAGGTACATATACGTGTAGGTGTAAAAATGGGAATGATGAATGCTATGTGGCCTTTTGGAATGCTTCTTCTCATTCAGTTTCCTTGATGATGTTTGGTTTGAAGTCTGGACCAACCACTTTGCCAAGCTCTTGCGCATACATCTCATATCGACCAGTCATCTGCAGAATGACATACAAATAGATTACTAGGTCTTGGGACAATATTACAAAACCATTAGGGAAGTGACTGTTAAAAAAAAAAAAATGATGATGGTCCTCAGCTGTCACTGACAAACAGAAATATCAGCATGAGCACACCCGTTATCATCATAATCATTATACCTACCGTCATCACCCAAATCATCACTATAATTATAATGATCAACATCAATATCATCATCGTCATCATCATCATCTTCACTACAACCTCCATTTACAATCATCACCATCATCACCATCATAATCACCACCATTATCATCAAGATCATTATCATTATCAGCATCGGCACTATCATCACCATAATCATCACCAGTATCACAATTACCGTCATCATGTTGCAAGGTAACCTAATATTTGGAATAATACGAGCAGCCCCTACTTTAACTTTATCTATATTGTACTTACCTGGAAGCACCACTTGTCTCTGACCTGCCTGACCAGGTTCAGATCCACCTCAGTCACCAGAAGCCCATCTCTAGTCCTTGACAAACCCTGAATAGTGAAACAGAATGGGGCAGGGGGTAACAGAGATTCAGCAAGAACAAGGTTCTATGTCTGCAGCACATTATTTGGAGAATTCTGGAATCCAGGACATCATCATCTTCTTGATTCTATTGCAAGTTTTCAAGAAATCATACTATCATGATGTATTAAAAACAGGACTACCAGCTAAATGCAGAATGATATTCATTTTAACATTTCAATATACAGAGCTACACATGTATGCCAACATGAATACTGTAAAAATGGAAATTTCACGCGGTTAATTTTCCTCACTTGGCCGAGTATATTGATTTCCATGTTATTTTTAATTTTGCTGCCGAAGCACAAGGCTCATGGGCAAAAACTTACATTAAAAAAATATTCACTTGTTTTTATTTTCGCGCCAATGCCATGCTACGTAAAATGCATGAAAATTTCCACACCACGTAATATTCAACGTTTAGGGTAGACGATCACTGAACTGCCCTAAGGACCATCAAATTCATGTTTAAAGACTTATTTAGATATTGACATCTTGGAAAAGACATTGAGGACTTACTGGAGTACGACTTCCATCTGGTGCAGCTACATAGCTTGAACCTGGAGAGGGAGACAAACACATTGCAAGTAAAACGAAAAAATTCGGGTACTGGTACCTTTCTTTGATTCAAGTTATGATGAAATAAGTCAAATTGAAAAGCTTACAGCTGCAACAACAACAAAATTGACTTATTGTAGCACTGGTTTCTGATTGATCATCAATATAACACTTTTCGATATATAATTCTCCTAGGTTAAATGTATTAAAAGGTTTTTAACAATTTCCGTGCTTATATGGGGTATTCTTCAATCTGTCTGGACACTTCAAACATTTTTTTTTGGAGAAAATATCAAACTCTGACATGTAAGATAGTTTTCCTACAGTGGTAGAAATAATGCACCTGAAAGTTTTACAGACATGGAGGAAAAATTGGAATGTTTGAAAGATACAAACATAAATAATTAAACCAATATTAAGGCATTTACTCACCATAGAAATGACCAAAGTCATTATGGGCTGAAAAGAAGAGTACAAAAAGGACAAAGTTTTTCAAAATTTGCACTCACATAATTTTTTTGCTTGATACATGGTTATTACTGGTAACAGTACTGGTAAGCAATTCAGTTTTTACAAAATATTGACAATCAGTTATGACGGACACAACACTATCATAAAAGAGATATTTCCAACCAATCTAATACACAATTAAAGAAAAACCCACTGAGCCTGTCTGAGGTGCTGTAACAAGTAAAATTTTCACATAAATACACCAGAATGGGAGATCTAACATGTGCATGTCATATGTATCCAACAACATCTCCATAATATTTCAACATAACAAAGATGCTTTAAAGCTTAACAGTAGTTGGGACTAGGCTCCACGATATTATTCCAAGCTCTTAACACACTATATCACCGATTTGGTCAAAGCTATCAATTTCAACATTTTTTTAATTTTACCTTTCTTTCCATCCCCTGATGTAAACTCATTTGGGAAGCTCTCCTAAAGGTAGAAAAAGAGAATACTACTATGAGCATAATGAATAGAGAGGAACTTACTTTCACCAAGGGCCAAATTAAGAAAACTATGGACTGAATAAAGGGAAACTTTCTACATTTACAGGAATAAAACAAGGAGATATCCAGCCTAACTCAAGAATGCAAATATGGACTGAGATGAGACAATGCCACTTTACTTTATCGTATAGATCTAGGCAGGGCAGCTTCAGAATTCTGTAAAGAGGGGGGGGGGGCATGATCCCCCCAAAACCTCTGACAAAGTTACACACCATACTGTACATTTGATTCAGACAATGATGTTGATTTTTTATTTTCTTGTGAAGTAATCATTCAAAGTCAACTTGCACTGTATGACTTATCATCTCAATAAGGCTTATTCCCTTTTTCTTTTCTTTCTTTTTTTTTTTTGGGGGGGGGGAGCTAAATCACTTTAAAAATTATTTCAAATTTCATTTCAAAACTTTTACACAAATCAATCACACCTTACAATCTGACCTACACCTAAAGTTGAATCCATCTTTTTCTAGTGGACGTTTCTTTCAGTTAATGCATTACATCTCTCACCGTGCCAACTCTGTTGATAGCTGCAGTGAAGTAGTTCTGGGCAATGGCAGCATTTCTAGCCTCTATGCCCCACATTGGCTCACTGCAGAAAAATTTTTGAAATAAACTAAGAATAGCTTTCTGATGCCACATATGCAAAAAAAGAGAAAATTATTGTTTGAAGACACTGAACACATGAAAAAAGTGGATTTTTTTTGGGGGGGGGGGGGGTTAACATTTTCTCATTTGTCAATTTAGCATGTACATGAAGGTGAGTGAACTACACATTTCATGAAAATACAAATTCATAATACACCAGCAAATTTTTCACAGCGAAATCTGATAATCTCTCAAGGCATAATTAGGAATACAATGTACTTTGTATACATTTACACAGAAGTTGTCAGAAAGAGAAAATTTGGATTCTTGCTACTTACATATCAGAAACACCATTTCTACTAAAGGGATATAAAAGTGCTACAAATATTTATTAAAGCATCCGATTTTGACCTCAATATATTTGAAAGGGTCGTTCCTCGGAAGGGTATAACTTAAATAACCTCTCCAACTTTAATGACGTAAAAATGTATTGAAGTATTTGCCTAAGTGCTCCCACGGTAGCAGAAGGGTTAAATACAATCTCAGCTCCATGAAGACCATAGAGCAGCCAGTTGAGAGGATGATGACGACCATAGCAAATGTTAATGGCAATGCGACCTGGTAGGATACATTCATGGAAAAAGGGACAAATAATCATAAACGCTATTTGCATTTCCTAGCTGTCAGACGATATAAACAATCATGCTTCTATGTCAGGGACAACATAGACTTGCTCCTTTTCATTCCTTGACCTTTCATTACTGGCTTCTGACTTCTTGATTGCAATTACAAATTAAAGGAGTTTAACTACCCTACCTATATAACCTGGAAGAATATCACAAATTACAAATTGAATGAGTCATATAATATTTCTGTTTTTAATAGAATACAAGCAGCACTGCACATTCAGATCACAAATTATGGTATAAAAGGTAAACTAACAAGGAAATATGACTATGTCAATATATAAAACTTTATAAACTTAACTAGAATTTTACTTCCAGTGACAATTTAATATGTGGGAATTAGTTCATTGACCTTGGATCATACATTCACATGATAACATTTTCATAAATATTTCTTCATTTTTAACGTAAGCAAGGTAAGAATTGGAAAATATACTTACCAAACTGGGTCTCAAACACTCTATGGCCAGTATTTCCCTCCACATAGTAGGTGGACTGAAGAAAAATATGTGAAAGGAAAAAATATAACGATCCGAAGTAGCAGTACTGAGGTGAATGAGTGCATGTATAAATCCTACATGCTAGTCCATTGGATATCAATTTTAAGAAGAAAGTCCTCTGGCTCCTTTACCTACAAGCAAATGTTACCTTTCTTGAAAAACAATCAGATAAACATCTATACATCAATACATTTTCCAAAATTAAAAAAAAGCAAACTGAAATACATATCTCTCTTTAAAGATAAAGTTGAGTTCTGGTCATGAGACTGAATTGTGAAAGAAACTGTCTCAAAGCAATTGGGAAAGGTTGATTATATAGCACATAAGAATTGGTATATGCTGTAAGGTTTTAGAATCACCAAAATGATAAGAAATTGACTCAATCCTGCTGAGAGTCACATGCACTGCACACAGAAATGTGTATATGGGACTACACACAAATGTTCGGCCCGAACATGTCAACTGTTTCTGATCATATTTTGAATGTGAGGGCATGTGATGAGCAATCCTTTATAGGGGACATATCTACTATGATAATCTTCCAAACTAACATAACGAGAATGAGAAAGCTCGCAAATTATTTTTTACCTTTCCCAGAACTCAACATTCTCTTTAAAGTCATATGAAGAATTTATCAAGCAGATAATACAGCCCTCTTGACATTCTGTTTACCATAATAGTGTCATATGAATAAGTGAATTCAAGGAAAGTCATCTTAAGTCTTTCAAAGTAAAATATCAGAAAAGAAAATGTTCCTTTTAATAACAGAACAAACAAGATGAATGTGACCTCGTCTCCTATTTTCCTTCACCTAGGTTCAGTTAAGTTCATGACTAAAATCTAATTAGATCGTCTTCCTATGGTGATACATACATGTACAAGGCTAACACCTAAAATTCAAGAAAATGACCTTTGACCTACGTAACCCAAAATCTAATCAGATCGTCTCCCCATGGTGATACAAACTAGCACCAAGTTTGAAGTTCATATCTTAAATGGTTCTTGTGATATTGCGTTAACGAGACGGACAGAGGCATAACAGTCATAATCTGTGCACCAGTCTAGAATAAGGTTAATTGATAGTGTAATGTAACTGCATCATCTTAGCATACCTCATTGAAATCTCCCACTCTTGGAATGTGATTCTTCCTGCTCTTGCCAAGGACCTTTCCAGTATTGGAGATCACCACTTCAAAGAAAATAGAAAGATTGGATTGAATAAAAACATTTGACATTTTAAACCTATAGCTTCTGCTGTACAGTAAGTTTGATGTTTTGCAGTTATTTGTGTTTGAATGGTCTGCAGTGTATTGTGTTTGAATAAATTTGAATTATTAACCCTTTCGAGACAATTGACCACATTTTGTGGTTTGGCTCAATAACTTTTGATTCAGAGCCCCGAAAAATATACCAGATACATGAGTAGAAAGAGCAAAAATTTCTGCACACACTATGTCCATTTTTGTTAAATGACCATACTGCAATTGATCCCAGGAATTTTAAAAAGGAGAATAAGCTTTAAAATCCTTAAATTGGCAACACATTGAGAGGTTCAAAATCATGGTTTTTCATCAAAATTGGCAACTTTTTCAACTTTTCGACAATTCTTTTAACCATGTATATTGTTTTCAAAGACATTACCACTTATTACAATCTTGTAGCACTAAAAGAAAAATATTATTGTTGCCAATTTGAAGAACAAAATGTGATCAATTTAGCCCTTAAATAATTCTTGTCCTGAAAGGGTTAATCTAAAACTTGGTATTCATTTGTTGTATTCTATGTTATATATTTTGAAATACTCCTACAAATGTACTTGTATTTAATAACCAATAGACTACCAAAACTAAGTGAATGAATTCAATTTCAGAGACATCCCTTGATACCAGTTTAAGATCCGTCATTTTTTTTTTAAAGAATAAATTGTCATATGCTCCCACTTCACATGTAAATGTATATGACATGTGTATGTGATGTTCACTCAGTAACAAGAACATGAACATCTAAGAGGATATCACTTGGTGTATTTTGAATTGAGTACCTGCTGCATTATGTAGAGTTCCAAAATGAACCTCATCTCTCTCCAGTATCGGGCAGATCACCACCATGTTGTAGCGCCTGGCAAACTACAAAAGATTAAAACATCAAGAGCAGATATTCAAAGTCACTTCAAAGAGAATGAAACCCCAAACTTGTATGCACTTTAACAGAAGCAGAAAAATCTTAGAAGCATATCACTGAAAGTTTGAGGAAAAACGGATAAAGAATCAAAAAGATATGAAGATTTTAAAAACCTAAAATCGCTAAATGAAATTGGCAACATACTCATTATGCTAATGAGATGCTATGACATTTTTGTGCTCTCTCTTTATAGATAAATAAGAAAATTATCAGATTTCAGTTTTTAAACAAAGAAAATTGAATCATCAACATTGTGCTTGAAATATATTGTGAGGAATAAATTTATGAACACCACCTATAATACAGAAAGCAAATTTTCTAAGATATATTCAAGGAAAGTGGATTTTTACAACATTATTTGTATAAGGCAATTAGAAAGTATAGCACATTTACATCACAGCATCTCATTAGCATAATGAGAACAATGCCAATTTCAGATCTCCATTCATTTAGCGATTTTAGGATTGAACTTTTTTATTAGTTGTCCATTTTTCCTCAACCTTTCTTTGATTTTGTGCTTCTAATAAAATGCATTTATTTTAGGGGTTTCATTCTTCTTTCAAGCACAAATTCAAAAAAATTCAAATTCAAAATGAACATTTATTTCCATCTTCAATTAAACAATCAATCAACATTCAGAACATTGTATAATAAACTACATAGTAAAATAAAGGTAGTCGTACAAAAGACTGAAGACTAAATACATGTGGTTCTGGTAACAATGTGGATGGGGGCACACACAGAAAAGCAAAAGCTTGAGTTAGGTGGGCCTACAACATTGAAACAATGAATAACGATACACATGCATGTGCAGAAATTATGCACATGTACATACAATTACAGATGTACAAACAAAGAAACAAAGAAAAGAAAAGAAAGAAGAAAGATCCAGGACTGTTATCAAAAGGCTTGTATAGCCCTTAGCATTACTGTATGTGCAATGCTATGATACTCACTACGCATTGCTGCTAATCTCATTATGATGGCTTGAAATTAATAGTTTTTTTAGTTTATACATGTACTTAAAGGTATTTACTCTGGGTACATTTCTGACATTCTCTGGTAACTTGTTCCATATTTTGGGACCAGTGAAACGGATATTTTGCTGATAAGCCTTTGTTTTGTGACTTCAAGTTTAACTGTGTAACTCTTTATAGGTCACAAATCAAATTATACGCAAAAAGTGAGAAATTAGGAAGAGGATAAAGCAAACCAAAGATTACATGTGAAGAGTTCTACTACCTCTTGGCACAACTGTACGCTAGGACCATCATCGGCTGATTCGGCAAACTCTGACCAGGGTGTCTTCTCTCTGGTGCAGAAGGCAAAAGGCATGGCTGCAAAGTTAAAAAGAAACAATAGGAAATGACATAAAAGAAAGGAAGCTTAATCAATATTGCACATTTCATTCCCATAGATAATTACATCAAAAGATATTGGAAAAATCTTTCATCTCTCCAGCTGTTAGCCATTTTTCTCGACCTTGCTGGCTGCAATGTAATAAAGAAACAACTAAAAATGAGGAAAAGAAAGCAAAACTATAATGCATAATCCCTTACTTGGTTTCCCTAGTATCCTTAGTAAATTATAACATCATGTCTTTTTCTATCTTACCTATTCTTCTATTATCCAAATTTTCTATCTCTTCCTAAGCTCTACCCAACAATTAATCTCTCAATTTTCCTTTCCTTGCTCTCTATGTCTCTCAAATATTAATTCCCAAGCCCAGGGGGAGCTAAATACTTATAATAAATATATTATTGCCTTTGGCAAGACATTAACCTACATTTGCCACTCTCCACCCAGGTGTTA
>CM046840.1:13451662-13488712 GCA_025618425.1 Heliocidaris tuberculata
TAATGAAACTTTTTGTAAAGTGCTTCTCTGAATTCTCACTTTCCAATAACATTGATTCTCTCCTTTGGTTTTGGTTTCCTTTAATAGAAAAGCTATTGGTAAATGAGCATAGAAATATCATTAAATCAGGCTGGTTGTCCTGGCCAAAAAAAAAGAAGTTCCCACAAATTGTGTTTGAATGAAGATATCATTTTTTTTTTTTTTTTTTTTTTTTGGTTATGTTTTTTGGTGATTTTCAGCAGGGTTACACAATTGTGATAAACCTTTTGCTGATGAAAAAAATGATTTACTACACGATTCTTATGCCCTTTGAAACACAGTTCTATTAAGATAATTCACAAGAGATTAGTTGAAAGACATAAATGACTAGAAATTTCTTACACAAACCTTGATGAGATACATATTCGCCGATAAAAATGGGGTCGGGCTAACTCGGCACTAGGGCGAACTCGGCACTGCGCGGTGACTATGTTTCAAGAGTTGAAGTCCACGCTACGCACCATACCTTTTTTTACCCTTAAATTTCATGTTTTTTATAATTTTACTTCTTGAAATCGTCAACATTACTTCTTTGCTAATCATTTTACACACTGTTATCAAATAATTTGAATTTAAGTGTTTTGAAATGTGTAATTAAATGCAAAATTCAACAAGTGTTTGCAATCAATTTAACTCTCTGGGCTCACTCAGCCACGATTTTCCGCCAAGGCCGAGTTCGCCCTAGTGCCGAGTTAGCCCGCATCCACTTATCCAATGAACAAGGTTATAAAAATGTCCCCACAACATTGTCCAAAAATTCTGACATTTAACGCCTTCTAGTTTTCTAACTTAATTATCATGCTTATGCCTTGGGTCATCTTTTTCTACATAACTGTAAGAAGAGTAAGAGGTCAAACTATTTATAGACTACATACGATTCCAAAGAGGGTCAGAGTTTTGGACAACACGACAAGTAGGAGGACTACAAATGGCTACCCAATCAACAATTCAATGCGTGGCCTGGTATGCCAGGCGCGGCATCGATGTTCAAATCCCCCGAACTTCCCGGAGCAGACAGGGCAGAGAGTAGGTGCAACCGTACATCGACTGCAGGCAAGGCTGTGAATTATCGCATAGCCGGACAAACCAAATCCTAATCTGCTAATGACATCAGATGAAGTTTATTTCATTACCTCGAAGATGAACCATACAGAATACGATTCACGATCTCAAGCTTGTCAGCTGGGAGGTGCTCCTCCAAAATTCTTTCCAAACTTTCTGGTTCTGCAGCCATCTTTCGTCTGTTGGAGTTTCCTATGTAAACATATCATCAATAACAGCGGGAAATGCTATAAAACAAGCCCAATCGGGCTACAAAATACGCCCCACTCGGGAACGCTAGCTGCTCAAAATTTTGCCACGGGTGCTGATATTACACGCACGTGGATCGAAAAACAAGCCAGAAAGTAATGTTTGTAAGCGAAATGATGCGCCACTCCTATTTTCATTATCCCCAAAACCCAAAACCAAGGAATGCACCCACCCGAGTAATGCATCCATATATATAGGATGCATCCAGGCCAATAAAGAGATCGGCCTTTGTAGGACTTTTGAAAGTGCATATTTCTATCGACTCTCCAAGAGGCAACATTATTGTGGGGTCCATGGATGGATCAGAAAGCGTTATTTATGTGCTGGGTAGGCCTAGACTGAGTTTCATGTGTGCAATCCGGGATCTGGCCTGGGGAGGGAGTATTTCATCTTTTGTCCGCCAGACAAAAGATGCCACCCCCCCCCCCCACCAATCCATTGTCCGAGCCCGACGTTCCGACGCCTCAGAAAACAAAATAGGAGATTCAGGGAATACCACATTTTAAGCAATTACAATGAATAAGGTCAAATACTGAGTTACTCGACTATATAAATATTTGAGGAAGTAGGAAAGTATAGCCTTTTCAGCATAAATTTCTCCAAACCTGTATACTATACTTCGATCACTCCCTAAAAAAATATTTCTACACCTCGATACAGGCTATGTCAGTTCAGTGTGCCTGTATGTTGTAGGCCAGGAGCCTGTCCCGAAATAGTCAACCCATTTTACATATGAGATTTGACCCCTAAAAGTTGCTAAGACCATCCATGTCATTCACAAAAAGCTTGTCAGCTCGAACGAAGCCGCCGGGTTTGGCCCCCAGAGCCCCCGAAAGGGGCCCCAAAGTCGGGTCGATTTCAACCCATCTGCGCCAAACTTTGTCAGAAGGAAGGTGTATGACTATACATTACCAAAACACCAAAACTGACAAAATTTTCCGTCGGGATGGGTTGTCAGACCGCCCCTAAAAAGTGGGGCAAATTTTTACCCTTAAGGCCCATGGACCAAATTTTGTCAGAAGGAAGAGTTATGGGTGTACATTACAAAAATATAAAAACTTACAAAAATTTCCATCGGGAAAGGGGTGTAACACGCCCCTGAAAAAAAACACCAAAGTGCCCCTAAACCCAGCTTTGCTGCCCAAAATGCTCTGGATATAGAGAAAAAAACATTTTTTGGCATTACAACATTAATAACTCCAAATTGTCTCATTCAATTCAGCTAAAATTTACATAGTACAATCTTGAGTATTATAACTTTCCTGGGGTGCAATTTGGTGTCAAATGATCATTTCAATAATAATTTATTAAATTGTGAAAATTGTACTGCTTTCTCAAAAGTAGTCAAATGACATTGTCAGGATTTATGTAAACACACCCATTGTCTGTCTGTGCCTGTTTGGCAAGGCAGAGAGCTTGCAAAGTATTTGTGTAATTAACACATAAATGGTAGATTTCAGCATGGCAGCCACATAGCCCAGATACTTAACATGCTCCTCTATTATCTCTTGTCAAACAGGTGCAGATGGACAATGGGTGTGTTTACATAATCCTGACAATATCATTTGACTACTTTTGAAAACTTTTTTTATATTCTTGTAATGTACACCCATAACTCATAACAAAATTTGGTCCATGGGCCTTAAGGAGAAAAATTTGCCCCCAATTTTTAGGGGCGGTCTGACAACCCATCCCGACGGAAAACTTTGTCAGTTTTGGTGTTTTGGTAATGTATAGTCATACACCTTAATTCTGACAAAGTTTGGCGCATATGTTAGATGGGTTGAAATCGACCAGACTTTGGGGCCCCTTTCGGGGGCTCTGGGGGCCTAACCCGGCGGCTTCGTTCGAGCTGACAAGCTTTTTTGTGAATGACATGGATAGTCTAAGGAACTTTAAGGGGTCAAATCTCATATGTAAAATGGGTTGACTATTTCGGGTCAGGCTCCCAGACTATTGGTATGGTGCACTGAAAAAATTCCGTGTAAAATTTTAACACAAAAAGTGATTGACCGGTAGCCAACACAAATCTGGTCAGGCCCCTGGGAGCCAGGGGTGCTGGGGGTGCTGCAGAGTTTTTTGAGAGGGTGCGCAGCACCCCCTAGAAGGCTGAGGATGCTGGGGATGCTGTAGAAACGCTGAGGACCTTTTTTTTTTTTTTTTCTTTCTTTTTTGCTTGTCAGAGATTTTTGGAAAAAGAGACCCCAAAACGCTGAGGAACCTTTTTTTTTTTCGCTCACAGCACCCCCAGTAATAACAAAATCGTTCCCAGGCTCCTAAATCTGGTAATCTGTTTTATCTTATTTCTATCTTCTCTAATCAATTAGACAATTACAAACTAGACCTAGATAAAAATAAAAATAAAAACAAAACAAAAAATCCCTGGTGAACTAATTCCCGGTGAAGTTATCCGATTATACACAGAATTTTTTTTTAACTAGGCGTTTTCTCTCTGTGTGCGTGTGTGTGTGAGGGGGGTGTTGGGGTGTGTGGGTGTGTGTATGTGTTTCTTGAAATAAAACGAAATTTCAATATATTAGAAAATGCGTCCTTGTATCGAAAGGCTCGTGCTCATGAATGAGGGGACAATGACAATGACAATGACAATGACAATGACAATGATTTTATTTCCCATGTCACCCCTTCCAGGGTATTGGAGAAACAATAATTCACAATCAGTTTGTATACACAAGAACAACTATATACAAATATATACAATATTTACAGTATGTCTGCGTAAAAAAAAAAAACACCAAAAAAAAAAAAAAAACACACACAACTACAACAAGCGTACAATATTATGCACTGATTTGCACAGACACTTATTCCGTAACGTGGGTGTAATGGAAACTAGAATATTGCCTGGCTATAACAAACAATGTACATGTATAAAATTAATTAAATAAAAGTGTAAGAAGCAATGAAACAAAGCTAAACTACAACAAAACAACCCAAAATATAGTAGGTGCACCTATCAGTATATACATTGTATAAACATATTTGAATATTATATATTGTACAATATCTAAGCATGGAGGGACATTATCCCCTGACAGAATTTCGCTAGATTAGTTAAAACCTTCATATCTTTAGAATTAAACAATTGCTCCATTTTCAATGAACTTGGTCTGTTTCGGAAGCACGGTTTTACAAATCTCTTTCTCATAGCATCTGTTGCCGAGCATTCAAAAATATAATGAAATTCATCCCCAATCTTATTTTGCCTACACAACGTACAAATTCTGTCTTTTCTTGCAATATTAACATATCTACCAGTTTCAACAGGAAGTTTATGATTCGAGCAACGAAATTTCGACAAATGAACTCTATTTGAAAAAGGTAATTTGATAAGGTAGTTTTCAAGACCAACATTGTTCTTAAAAATTCTATAATTAGTGCAATACGTACTTTCATGGATATTACTTCTCCAATTTTGCGAATAAATGTCTCCTAATCTCAATCTAATCGCTGAACTAAACCATGAATAAGAAACATCCCTTCTTCCATGTAGCGCAGTGCGCTTACACATCTGCATTGTTTACAGATACGTCACAATAAATTACGCGCACTAGATAAGGGGATTCCCCTCGAGCGCGCATGCACAGGTTCGGGATTCCCCGAATTTTGTTTCATAAAAACTATTTCTTTGATTTTTAATGTATCCTTGTAATATGTAACTTGCTTGATTTTCTTCAATGCCCGAATAAGGGTTACAAAGAAAATTAAAAATCCATTGTCATTGTCATTGTCATTGTCATTGTCATTGTCATTGCCTCTATTTTTAATCATTAAAATAAGTTATAGGTATAATTCATCAAGCCCAATTTTAATGATTAGACCTGCAAATACTATTATTACTTCTATATTCATCATCACCATTAAAATAGACATTTGAAAAAAAAAAATTAGCCAAAGGCACAAGAAATAATGCTAACAAAATATTTAAAAATAAAGTACCTTATGCGAGTATATAGGATTATCATCAGATCAGCAACTGAAAAAAGGGATAACCTCGCTAGTCATAAGGACTACTAGTCATAATGATCTCAGATATTCATAAGGACCACTATCCATGACGCGTGACTAAATGAATAGAGGTCCTTTATAAAAAGCGGTCCTTATAAATAGCGAGCAGACCCCCCCCCCCCCCCAAAAAAAAAAAAAAAAAAATCACTTCGGACTTGGCCAGTACAGTCAGTTCACGGGGCGAGGGTAGTTGAAACTTCCCCCACCCCTACCTTTATCCTTGGGTGGTCCTCATGCTAATCAGACTGTACGTACTGCTGACTCCTGAGTTATTTTTCGCCTATTTCACATTACTGTAATTTGAAGCCAAACAGGCATATTTTTAATATAATTCCAATAAGATTTTACTCAATAAACACTAACACGATAAAAACTACTTTCGAAAAATCAACTGAAGGCAATTTCAGTAGCCCTGTCTATCACCTTAAGAAATGAGCAAACATTACGATTTACGGTAATCCGAACCTGATTTCTATGGGCAGTACAATAAGCCTTTGAAATAGCCCTTGAGTTTATTTTTCGAAAGTAGTTTTTATCGTGTTCACTGTAAATACAGTGATTAAATTCACGACCTACCTACTTCGAATTAGGCCTTGCATGTTTCTCGCATGCTGATTGCAATAGCAAATTGGCAATATAGGGCCGAAACCATTTCCCTCAATATTACATGTATTTTATTAAGAGAAATATTTCACTCTGTTTTAAATTTTGTTGGTTACGCTGATCGATACCTCAATTCCATGAACTGATTTTCTTCATATCCTCAAATGACAATGCGCAAACTATATTAATTCTCTCTCTCTCTCTCTCTCTCTCTCTCTCTCTCTCTCTCTCTCTCTCTCTCTCTCTCTCTCTCTCTCTCCCTCTTTCATGTTTCACGTACGATTTATCAAGTTTTCAAATTTGATATCTTTGATGTAATTTTAGACTCGTTTAGAAGTTAAGCCAGGATTCAACTTATACAAAACTTATAATAAAAAATTCTGGAATTGATTGATTTGATTTATTAGCACCATCAACAACAATACATTTTTTATACAATGATGTTTACATATAAAGGAAGAAAAGCATTGGTTGGTAAAAATTAAGGGGCCAGATAGTAGCACATGTGCTAGTCGAGCCTGACCCACAATGCATTGAAAGTTTAAATGCAGCTGAAAATATACACAGTAGGCTATATTCTTGACATAGAAAATACAAGTATGAGCGGATATTGAGATCTTATCCCAAAATCTCAAAGAAAGCCAAGTATCTTCCCTTTAGAAAAAAGTAAGTCTACAACGCCAGTCATTCTTTTTTTTCGTGTAAAACACACGCCAAAAGAGGGCGTGGCAAAACTCGGCAACATTAATTGCACTAAGAGGTCGACAGTCATTTATCATAAATATTTATTCATTTTCTTTCAAAAGCATTTTCTTCCATCAAAAATAATAAAATTTTATAAAATTGAAATATTTGTAACATTTTGTATCAAGTAATATTTATGATTAGTCTATTAAGATATAAAAACTACTAAATTTTATTGTCTTCATTTGATCTGCACTACAAAGATTGTTGCATGTGATGATGAGAGTTATCTACACACTAAATGTACATACCGTATACGTGTACTGAATTGTATATACGTACGTACGTGTACGCGTACGAGAGTCGATAGCGCTATAGCGTTCGATGGTTGTTTTCTACATACTGGTAAATGCAATGTGTATGGTATATGTGTAGATATATATTCATTGATCTTTTGTTGGATGAATCGAGACCAAGCATTGCCTACTCATTTATTGACGAGGTAGGTAACTGTTTATATAGATCTTCATTCGATAGTTCTCTCTTTGTTTTCTTTGTGTAAGTTTAACAATTAGTAATTCGACTGCTATAGGATCTAGACAATTTCTACTAACACGACTAATAGTACTGATACTATTATTAGAGTGTTTGTTAAACCCACATTCAATAAAATTTTATTAATATTATTAAAACAATTCTGAGTCAGTGAGTGACTGCAATTTGCAAATGAGCAATGACTATGATTGAATGAGAATTGAGATCATTATGACTATTGACTTTTCTATAGTATTAGTCACTGTTTTGAAATTATCAATATCAATCTAATATAGATCTACTTAATAGATCTACAATTGTAGATCGAACATGTCGAATAGCCGTTGGCGTTGGATTTTGGATATTATGAGGAATACTCGCTTTATAATCTAATTTTTTGTGGAAACGTGGAAAGGTAAGGACTAAGTAAGGTTGATAAATTTCATTTTTATTGACCCTAAAAGAGGACGGGTTTGTCTGGTTATTTTTTTTTGGCACTCTCTCACTGTCTCAGCCGGAATTGATTTCCATCCCCCACCCCCCCCCCCCCCCCACAGCTCTTAGGCCGTGGAGGGACCTAAATTTCTGCAACGCGCAACTTTGCACACAGTATCTTATATTATAATAACTCTGTCACCTGTCTGTAAAGTTACTATCTAAGTTCGCTCTAGGACTACATCTCAAACAGTTTTTGAATTATCACTAATTTATTATTTACATGTTCATGAATTGACGATTCAGCATTGTGTAAAATACATATGGTGAAATGTCCATTTTGGCTGCGCAAGGAGCGGCAATTTTTTACGCTTCACGATACCCGTTGGCAGCTTGCTCATGTTTCAAAATTTTATAAATTTATAAACGGATGCGTAATACTCTAGGCAAAAAAGTCATGAAAGCTCATGGTAAAAAAAAAAATTTCCTTGGAGATATTGCGGCACGCCGCCACACACATCCAGTTAGGGGTTGGATTTTACTAGACCGAAAATTCTGTCTCTCGTTCATTAGCCTCTTATTATTTTGACAGGGTTGGCTATTCACTTAGAGACAGAAACGCTCCTATCACTCTGCTGTGCAAACTGCTGTGCAAACCGATGTGTAGCTGGTACATTGTATGTAGTTGTAAAAAGGCTTGTAGACCCCTTTTTTAGAAATATTTTTACAAATTGAATAGATTAGGCCTAGGCTCTAAACATTCACTAATCTGTTCACTTTACCAATTTGACTGTTTTATTCCTTGTAATGCTTCTTTTTCAGGTAATTCAGGGTCCAAGTTATTCTCCGTTTGTAAATCTTGTAAAATCATGTGTGCGAGTTCGTAATGAATTCATCACATTTTCCCCTTCATAATAATCTTCCCTTGTACGTAGACTAGAACGGGTGCAATGTTATCTTCATTCCTGCGCAGTGGATACCGTTTGAATATGGCTGCAAGATTTACAAACGGAGAATAACTAAGACCCTGAATTACCTGAAAAAGAAGCATTACAAGGAATAAAACAGTCAAATTGGTAAGTGAACAGATTCGTGTAGACAGTTTGCACAGCAGAGTGATAGAGATCAATGAAAGAGGACAGAATTTTCGGTCTACCCCAGCTCTTTTAGGGTTAAAGAATTTTCCATTCAAGACAGTTATTTCTTTCTGTGTTCTTGTGTTATGCCAGCTGAGGCTCGGTAAACAAGTACAAGACTACACTGTACATGTAGTCAGATTTTTTTTAAACCCCATATTTTCAGATAATAACATTGCATGTATGGGCCCAGCATGTGTTTGTGACGTAGATAATTTCGGAAATAATTGTGTAATGGATGATGTTGAAAATCAGCTTATGGTGTGAAAACTGTTTAAATGTTCTACTGGTACTGCATCAAGACAAGTAATGATTTAATTTATGCTTCCTTTCCCACTTTAAAACTCTGATTCATTAGTCTTTGTGTTTTAAACATTGTACGGTGTATGAAATGAGCAATTCAACTTACAGAGAAAATACATTGAAGGAATGAGGGATGGTGAAAAGGGTTACCAAATTCTTTTCAGGTACAAGTTTTCAAAAACTAATGGGTTTTTGGGGAGGGGGGGGGGGCGGTCATATGTGTGTAATTGGGTTTTTACAGACATGTATTAATCTTGTACGATTATTTACATACATCTGGGAGTGGGACTAACTTGTAACGTCACCATCTGAAATATGTGACTCTGTTTCGAACCTGGGTCCAATAATAGAGATTCCTGCTAGACCAACTCATATCTCTGATGAACCTCAATAGTCTTCTGTATAAGAGAATAATAATACAGTGTGTACATTTGCATGTACAAAAAGTTACTGACCTATTTGTTTGAAAAAAAAATAATAATAAATAAACTTCATTACTAATGCTTTAAAGTGTACCAATCACCTGAAAAAATCATTTGCGTACAACAGCTAGAATGTAAAAGTTAACCTCCAAAAAAATTTACTTGACCTATGGGTTAACGGTTAAAGGGAAAGTCCACCTTGATTACAAGTTGATTTTAAAAGAAGCAGAAAATTAAAGAAACAGATCAGTGAAGGTTTGAGGAAAATACTATAAAAAGTAAGACAGTTATGAATATTTGAAGTTGTGATCAATGAAACACAAATTGGCAACTCTGTGACATATCATGCGAGCTCCTCTCCCATTTGCCCCGTACTCAAATAATCATTTATTTCCATTTTCTCTAGAGAAAGTATTTTATGATACATGGATTACATGCACCTTAGATATAATCATTGCTCATATGTTTTTATAGAAAACCTCTATGAAACAAATCTATTCCTTCATCAAAAACTTAGAAAATGAAAAAGTTATGAGATTTTCTGTACTGCACAAATGTACTGAGCGTGTACGGGTCCGTTGATTAGACTTCTAGCAAGTCGCTGTAATGTTTATTTACAGAGTATTTGAACTTGAGTATTTGAGGATAGAATTGATATTCGAAGCTCATACTTCAAATATCGTTTGGCGACAAGGAACCCCTAACATAAAGAGCAAAATATTTTTTGGTGATTGGTACCCTTTAAGAGCAGGAAATATTAGGCCTACATAGTTTTCTGGAGAATTAATTCTGTCAGTGAGTAAGAAATAAATAGTTCTCTTGAAAACTTTTATTTTCAGTGAATAAGAAATAATATTAGTCCTCAAGGAAAAATATTATTGGTGACATGGTGTGTAGTATAGGAAGTACATACATGTACATGTAGTTCTTTGAAAAACTATTACTGTTTTTGTGTGGAAAATATTCTCTGGAAAACTAAATATTGCTGTCAGTGTGTAGGAAATACATGTACATAGTACTCTAGAAAACTATTACTATTACTGTGCAGGAAATGTACTGAAAAACTACTACTATTACTGTGTAGGAAATACATACAATGTAGTTCTCTGGAAAACTATTGCTGTCAATGTGTAGGAAATGCAAAATCTATTACTGTTACTGTGTCGGAAATACACTGGAAAACTACTACTACAGTGTATTACTGTGTAGGAAATATATAGTTCTCTGGAAAACTAAGTAGTTTGTAGGAAATGCAGAGTTCTCTTGAGACTCAGTGTGTAGGAAATACATAGTTGTCTAGAAAACTATTGATGTGAGTGCATAGGAAATGTATAGATCTCTGGAAAACTATATTGTTGTTAATGTGTAGGAAATACATAGTTTTCTTGAGAAACATGCTTTTGTTGGAGTAAGGAAATTATGTAGAGAGTTAGGGATTAGACCCTGCTTATGTCATGATGGAATTTCCTGAACAAATAAGTCATTTCCTTTCGGATGCAAAATAACAAGGAGTGATACAATTTGTGGTTAGTTTAGTGTCATCAAGGAGGTACTGGTACCTCGTTGGTTGGTATCATGAACTTAATACTATTCACACTTACATGTAACTAAATTTAATATTTACACAGTTCTATTGATGTTAAGGCATATTTGCACATCTGGATTAGGGTTAAAAATTTAGTATCATTCTCTTTATGATTTATGTTTTGGAGAAAATTTTGGTTTCAGTTTAAATATTATTTAAATATAAAATTCTAAATATGATCTGCTGTAAGGCTCACTTAATGAAATTGTGATTGGCCAGACCCTAATTAATAGGCCTAGGCCTATACAAGGTTCTGACAACAATGAATGGTAATTTATGGGCGTAAGTAACAACAACCGAGTTGATTGCAAATCATGACCACAACAGACCACCTAATTACAATTGATTGGTGAGTTTGCTATAGAGTAAAGAGAGTGCTGCGACAAGTGTGCACTTGTGATTCTATTAGACCAAGTAAAATTAATTCCTCGTTTCTTGTCCAGGGTTTTCAAGAATGAGGAGAGGTTTCCATGTTATTTATTTAATATTTGATATTTTTCATGTACATGAAAATGCTATTGGGTCAATTTAAACACAAATTTTCAACATTTCATTTCATTTTTACATGCGCTAAAGAGGCTCAGAACAGAGGGGAAATTGTATAAATTTATATTAATGATTTTTTTTTTTTTTTAACCTCATTTCCTCATATATTTATTCCTTTCATTTCAGAACAAATATATCAAATACATGTAATGAATAAGGAGAAGGGAATGAGAAATTATATGCAGGAAGTAAATTTATGTGGCCTTTAATTTACTAACCCTGTTTTGTACACATTGTCTGTAGCATTTCATAATGAGGCACTTACAGACAAGTATGTTATAAACTTGTCTGTCTTGGAAATTTGTACAGGGCAAAATTTGATTTCTGAAGCTTACAAAACTAATGTTTCATCATTTTGTTATCTATCAGCTGGTATGACTATAATTTAGAAATATTACCGGAACACACACAGCATTTTTTATGTTAACTGTTAATAACAATGAGAGTACCAACAAGTGTGCATTTATAATACCGGTATTCTGGATTTTTTAGCACCTGATGCATCTGTGATATCTCTATAAAGTGCTTTACAGAAATATAATTTGTTATTCTAATACCTTATGAGATATATTTTTGTTTTATTTTCCCCATATTACAGACTCTTCATCACATTTACACATGCAGTGTGAGATGCTGAAGCAAGTGCTGTAGTGTCCATAAGCGTCGTCAGAGGAAAGTCTGTCTAGACTGGATGACCATGCTGAGGTAGATAGCGTGTCACATGTGGCTCCAGAGTCAAATCAGCGCACTCACTGGGACCATCCCAGCAACGAAGTGGAAGAAGGTCTGTCTGGCCGCCATCCTCGTACTAGTCATCTTTGGCTACATTGGCCCCTGGGTCATTCACCATGGTAAGACCACACAGGTGACCATCGAGTGCCTGGGCGCTAAGGTCGCCCAGCTAGAGGAACAGTATGGACCCTCGGGAGTGACGGTCCTGCACCCCGCCCGCAGCCCGGATCGCCCCAAGGTGCTGCCGGTGACGGGGAACGGGTACATCGAGTTCATCGTGGATCACGTCAAACCAAATAATCTCCATCTGAGAGGCGACTCGTGGGTGTCTGATGCACCGTACCGTCCACTCCTACGCACCAAGATCGAAGGGTACAGTGATCAGCGTGCAACTATAGTCAATTACAAGAAAGGCTTTATAGAACATATACAATGTTACTATGTAGAGGATTCGTGTGTACAGGTTAAAGTTACTACACTAGCTCACAGGACACGAGAGGCAATATTATATCAGGAAGTGGAGGTAGACAATACTGCATCTGTCCCTGTGACGTTGCTTGTTTCAAGGAATGGCCCTAATAATTGGAAAGGATCAGCAACAAGCAATGAGATCTTCGAAGTGAATGGAAATTCAATTGAGTATGTGATATCTACAGGGAAGTTTCCAGCTCCATATGTCAGGGACACACAAGGGCAGCATTATGTGGCGTTAGTGATCGCAGCTACAGGATTTGACAAAAGAGTTGAAGTAGCTCCTGGCACTAAATACTCAAAAACAATTCTTGCAATTGCTCGATTTTCAGAGCCAGTGCTAGATATTCATGCAGACACTGATGTCCTCGCAAGTTTAACTGATAAAACAGAAGAGGAACTGTTTTCTTTGTTACATCTAGATTTTAGGGACATTTTGGATGAACATGTAAGTGTGTGGTCAAAGAGTATGTGGAATAGTAAACTACTTGTAGATCCCTTGTTAAGTGCAGAGGAAAATCCTGACTCTCCCTACTTGACAACGGAGCTCGTCACTGCAACGTTTTACTACATGATGACGTCAGTGAAAGCCCCCCTCCTGGTGCCTGGTCTTAGTATACAGCAGAAGAAGGAGTTAGTGAGTGCCTTGCAGCGACCGCAGTCGTGCTTTAACGGGCAACCAACGTTTGATAACCCCGAGCTTTGGATGCAGTTGGGGAAACCTCAGGAGCTACACGATCTGATCTCACATTGGATGCATACGTTGTATAAACATGGCTGCAGCTCTCTCTTATCAGCCGGAGTGACAGGAGTCACCCAGGCCATGCTACTCAGTGTCTTTTCTGCTCAGTTCACTGACAAGGAGCTTTCATTTCATGCCGATCCTGCGCACATCAAAGGCAAGTTCCTCTTTGAGAACATCCTCTACAATTCGTCCTTCCTACAAATTAGCGTGGATCCGTCGGGACCAGCCGAAAATCAGAAGGTCACGCTTCACGTCAGTCATTACCAGAATCAAGACGATAGAGTTCGCCCTCTATATGCTTGCGGATCCGGATGCCTTCAGGCACTGCAACTGACGGAACAAGACCAGAAGCTGGACCTGAAGTGGACGGAGCCACAAACACCGTTTCTGTATTTGTCGCATGACCGAAAGCACCTTGAGTATCTCCAGAAAATTATCCACATCAAGAAACTGCGCTGGTTGGACGAGATACCGATCAACAACTCCGTCCAGGACCACCATGGATTCAGAGTTCCAGTCATCGTGTGGGTTGTGCTCATCAGCCTCATTATATGCTTTCATGTTGTTCTGATCAAAATGATTTGGAATGAGTACTGTCGTGATGGCTCCCCAAGTAAACAAAAGTCATCCAAATTTAATGTGAAACCGTAGCTCAATGAATAGATTCATAATGTTTTCAATGTCTGCTGGAAATTTGTGCTACATTGATAATATACATATATAAGATCTAATTATTGACTATGTCATCCAAATGATTTTCAATTTTTCATCATTTGGAATATATTGGTAAATCAGAGACTTACACAAGTGGTCTAGATCTGTGAAAGTCTCATTTTGCGGAATACAGGAAAATTTTGCAACTTTGAATTTTTGCAGTTTGTGGAAGTTTCTGATTTTCAATTTTTAATCAATGTTTGGAATATATTGGTAAATCAGAGACTTACACAGGTGGTCTAGATCTGTGAAAGTCTCATTTTGCGAAATACAGGAAAATTTTGCAACTTCAAATTTTTGCAGTTTGTGAAAGTTTCTGGTCTGAGCGGTCAGAAACTTATTCAAATTGTATGAGAAAAGGGCCATTTTCATATTTCACAGAGATGATCTTAATTCCACTTCTTCTCAAAACCGAGTACTAACATACTTGTCAGTGCCTTTGCTAGATTTAGAAAAGAACGAAAGTTTCATTAGACTTCCAACCAATATTTAACAAACAAAAGTTGTGATGAATCGATGTAGAGCAACCCAGCATATTTTGTTCGGGGTGTTGAATTATGCAATTTCAAGGACATTGCCTGTTGAGAGGTAGAAGGGCATTATCCTTTATTACAGAGTTAATGCCCTTCTGGTGCTCAACCGACAATATTACATGTGTACAATAGATGTGTATGTAGTTTTCTGTGACTGGATCAAGACTGCATGCTGTGGATTTATTGCATGGCTCGGAACCCTTGTTTTGGTACAAATATTCATGTGATTTTGGAAGCTCAAACAATATGGCATATGAAAGGATTACAGGATATATTCAAATCAAAGGTCATATCCATGCAAAGATGTATTGTTTATTATAATTATTATTTAAAACTTGTGTGGGTTGTGACACTATTAAAAAGGACATTTGTTATATATTTTGCAAATTTTGAATTTTTGAAACTTGTCTTGTGCCTGAAAATGTGTGTAATGGCTATACACAGTGTTGTGAAAATGGAACTCCTGAACTTGTACCGTGTAAATTTGAATGATTCTTTCTTCTTTCTGCTTCATAAGTTTGTTTTGAGTCATTTCTTGAAAAACGTATTAATAGAAAAATTTCATTTTGCGTTGCTGGATAGGGGTTCCATGACAGCGATGTGGCTTTGTCTCTTTACTTGTTTATTTTTCTATGTATTTTTCTATGTATGCGACTCTATAGAGTGACTTTCGAGAGAATTAACAACAATTAAGATTGATTACAGTGCAATGTAGTGAAATTATTGATTTATTATAGTTTATCGATGTACCCATATAGAAGTGATTATAAATTTTTGTGTATTACTCCCTGTAGCAGCTAAATGTAAGGTTACATGTAAGTTATTCATAATGAAACTACAATGTAAAGCTGAATATAGAAGTTGTGGTTATGTGCCAAAACCTAGTATTTGGCTTTTCATAATATCCGTATGGTTGTATTTTAGGAGAGGCTCACTTTAAGTGATACATGGCATCATTTTTGTTTTAATACATTCATACAAATCAAGTATGTTCTTTGCCAAGTTCTTTACTCATATCTTTAATCCAACCTCGCTGTATAGCAAGGTTATGAGGGAGAGTTCGCGATTGTTTTGTAGCCTTCGTTTCAATTTGACATGCAATTATGCACCAACAATTATTCGGCAAAACCACATGCTGGGGCCCATCTTATTGCATTTCAGATCTGATCAGCACATATACGTGTGTAATTGTGATTTGTTTGTTTGTTCTTGTTTTTATGCTCCCCCTCCCCCCTCCCCCTCCCCCCCTCCCCTCTCCCCCCCCCTCCCCTCCTATTCTCTTTCTCCCTCTTCTCTACCTCTCTCTCTTCAGCTGTCTCTCCTTTCCCCCCCTCCCCCCCCCCCCCTTCCCCCCTTCCCCCTTCCCCCCCCCCCTTTCCCCCTTCCCTTTTTCCCCTTTTCCCTCTCCCCTTTCCCCCCTTTTCCTCTCCCTCCTCTCCCCCCTTTTCCCTCTCCTCCTTTCCCCCCTTTTCCCTCTCCCTCCTCTCCCCCTTTTCCCTCTCCCTCCTTTCCCCCCTTTTCCCTCTCCCTCCTCTCCCCCTTTTCCTCTCCCTCCTTTCCTCTTCCTCCTTTCCCCCTTTTCCCTCTCCCTCCTTTCCCCCCTTTTTCCTCTCCCTCCTCTCCCCCCTTTTCCCTCTCCCTCCTTTCCCCTTTTCCCTCTCCCTCCTCTCCCCCCCTTTTCCCTCTCCCTCCTTTCCCCCCTTTCCCTCTCCCTCCTTTCCCCCCTTTTCCCTCTCCCTCCTTTCCCCCCTTTTCCCTCTCCCTCCTTTCCCCCCTTTTCCCTCTCCCTCCTTTCCCCCCTTTTCCTCTCCCTCCTCTCCCCCCTTTTCCCTCTCCCTCCTTTCCCCCCTTTTCCCTCTCCTCCTTTCCCCCTTTTCCCTCTCCCTCCTTTCCCCCCTTTTCCCTCTCCTCCTCTCCCCCCTTTTCCCTCTCCCCTTTCCCTTCCTCCCCTTTCCCCTTTTCCCTCTCCCTCCTTTCCCCCCTTTTCCCTCTCCCTCCTCTCCCCCCTTTTCCCTCTCCCTCCTTTCCCCCTTTTCCCTCTCCCTCCTCTCCCCCCTTTCCCTCTCCCTCCTTTCCCCCCTTTTCCCTCTCCCTCCTTTCCCCCCTTTTCCCTCTCCCTCCTCTCCCCCTTTTCCCTCTCCCTCCTTTCCCCTTCCCCTTTCCCCTTCCCCCTCTCCCTGCCCCCTCTCTGCCTTTCTGTATTTCTATCTTTGTGGTTTTTGCCTGGGGCTCTTTTTATAGAATTAAAATGTTAACATTTATATTTGTATGAAATTTACTAACATTTGCATTATCTTTTCCAAGATGTTTTGGTCAGTGGAGAAAAGTTGCCAGTTCATTCATTTTAATTGTATTGGTGCATTAAACATCAGGATTAAAACACTGAACAGATAAGATACTGGAAATTCCAGTTGCAGCCAAAGACTTATTAGCACATGTACATGTAGTTAATTAACTTGCATTATGTCACCTTTTAACCCACAAACCCTAGGGTATTAGGCATTTCCATTGTGTAATGAATGCACATCAACAAGACTTTTTTTTCTCCAAATATTGATTATGCTTTTATGTAATGCATGGAGCTGCTCTGTGTAATTTTTTATTCCTAGTTCCCATTATTTATGTAAAATTCAATAGTGTAAGTTGAATTTGTTTGGATGCTCTTTGCTCAATATTATAGAGAAGGTTGAGTTCTGGGAAAGATGGAAAGTAATTTGTGAGCTCTCTCATTCTTTTCGTGTCAGTTTGGAAGAGTATCACAGTGGAAATGTCCCCTGAAAAGGACTGCTCTTCAAACGCCTGAATATTCGAAATGTGATGAGATATAACTGAAGCATTCGGGCCAAAACGTTCATGCCACATAAGTGTGCAGTACCTTATACTCATATCTGTGCAGTGCATGTGCTTTTCAGCTAGATTGGGTCAATTTCTTTGAGATGCTTTGAGACAGTTTCTCTCTCAAGCTAATCTTATGATCAGAACTCAAATTTATCTTTAAGGTTATATGTTCAGTGCTTGGTATTATTTCAGATAAGCATTTTAAAAATTGCATGTACACAAGTTTGTTTTATTTTTTCTTGTACCCTGTAACCATATGTGAGCTCTTGGATATATTTTTTGCTGTAAGATATTTTATTTACGATTGTACATGTATATTTAGCTTCAGAATTAATTTGTTTCCAAGTACAGGAATTTGCTTAGGGTATTATGGTTTGACCGAATTGAATTTATAGCACATGTATTAAGAATTTATGACTTATGTAGAAATGTCTATACTTCGTGGAATTTAGAGAATGTATACATATAGAATGTGTCACCATTGATCAGAATTTATTTCAAATGAATAGATTTGCAGAATATGCATTTGATTTTTGAAGTAGAAAGCCATGCATTTATCCTTTGTACTTTATGAATTCCTTTTTTACATATTCCAAGAGGTATGTTTTAGTGACGTAGTGACAAGTTGGTAATTTTTGCAGTAAAGTTAGAATTTATACTATTTTTTGCAAAAGAATTGTTTTCTTGCTGTTATTCAGCACACGAAGGAAGGATAATGTATTACTTTTTCATATTTCATCAATGATTAATACAGTGAAACCTGTCTATAAACTTATAAAGACCACTTAAGGGAGACAAGAAAATCAGTCCTTATGGGCAGGTGGTCTTTATGTACAGGTTACTTTAATACACATTTCATTGAGAGAACAGTTTTCAAGGGAAATCAAAATTATGATGTTTATAGACGGGTGGTCTTTCTATACAGGTGGTTGCTAAAGCAGGTTTCTTATCAAACACTCCATATAACTTTAGTTCTCTTTGGTTTGCTCCCAAGTAATGGTGTACCGGTAATAGACCTGTTCACAAATATATTCAAATTTTATACATACTTTTAAAACAAAGGTTGTTCTTGACAACCTGAAAGCTTGTCAGAGGCTTGTCAGACATAGCAATAAGTTAAGTATGCAAACTGGATTCCAAGTATTGTAGTTCATTCATTAATAACAGGTTAATGGAATACCACGTTACAAGGTCCCCAGGAAAGAAACATCCATAAATTTGAATAATTTTGTGAACACGTCTATTGATATGAGCATACAGTACATAATACAGAAAATGTGAGTGAAATTTGTATAACTGATTGCTTTTGGCCTATAAATGATTGTAAAATATAATTTTTAAAGACTCCTTTTTCAGATCTTGTGAGAAAAGTTTAACAAAATGAATATCAATAATATTTCATCTATGGGTGTACTGCAGATGTAACAGCTTGGCACAGAATAACTGGTGTATTTATTTGTATAATTGTTGCCATAGTCTCAGTTTTGCCCTATGATGGATTGGGTATTGTAGTCTTGTCAAACATTATAAAAGATCCAGAACAACCTGTCCAACTGCTCAGAAACTAGTTTGATTGAATATATCTTTTGTATTACTTAATAATTCTACTTTCATTTGGCATTATTAACAGCCATGTTCTTTATCACAATCTTGGCCAGTCTGGATTGGTGATTTTTGTTAGGTGTATTCAGTATGAGGATAAGTCCCTAGTGAAATCTTACAAAATGCAAAGCCTTTTTTTCAAAAATGTATTTCACTTTGTAACCATCCCCATATTCTGCTGCACTACACACCCTTGCATTACATAATCTTAACAAATGGATCCTCATCTTAAAGGGAAATATCAGGCTTGCAAATGATAAAAAATTGGATGATATAAATGACAGTGAGACATGTCACTAATCAAACTGAAATTGTTGTATTTATCCAATGGCAATTTATAGGCACTTGGTCATTTGAAGTGGTTTTGAACTGTTATGTTTTTGTCATTTGTAGATCTTGTTTCATTTTTGGTTAGCTCATGATTATAACAATCGTGACTTTTGTATGAGTTTAACCTACTATGTAAGGTTTTAAAAAAATCAGAGTATTACTGTATACACATGAAAATATCACCAATTTTTGTTGTTTCAAGTCTTTTATATCTGATGTTTTGCTCCTCTAAGAAGCAACACATTTGTGAGAGCAAAGAAGCTCACAATATGGTATAAAAATGGAAGTTATAGACTTTATTTCCTTCAAATGTGTTTCCTCCCATCGATTCTGGTCTCCAGTTATGTGTGAGTTGGGACACACTGGCACACACAAATTCCAGGAGCTGAATACATGTAGTTGTATCCTACGGAGGTTTTTTTTTTATTATTACCATCACAAACAGTAAATGGTAAATTGTTTTTCATCACAATCTGAGCACTATCAAACGGTGAAACTATTTGAGAGGGGGGGGGGGGGGGGATGTTAACTGGTTCTAAACGTAATCTGGAAATGCCCATTGTGTTATCTATCTAATGAAAACAAAGCACATTCAAAGAATACAATGCTACATGTCCAATGGAATTGAGTTGTTCATAGGCAAGTCCAAGTTATTTTGTCCTGTTTGTTGGGTTAAAGAGAAGGTTACGGAGTTCTGGGAAAGGTGAAAAATAATTTGTGAGCTTTCTCATTCCTTTTCTGTCAGTTTGGAAGAACATCATACTAAAAATGTCCCCTGAAAAGGATTGCTCTTCAAATGCCGTCACATTCAAAATATGAGGAGAAATAGCTGAAGAGTTCGGGTCGAACATTCATTCCACATGTATGTGTGTGCAGTCCCATATACCTATTTCTGTGTGCAGTGCATGTGCTTTTCAGCAAGATTTTGTCAATTTCTTATCATTTTTATGATTCCAAAACCTCACAGTATACTTGTACACCAATGCTTATCAATACATAATGCAACCTTTCCCAATAGCTTTAAGACAGTTTCTTTCACAATGTAATATCATGATCAGAACTCAACTTTATCTTGAAGTATATTTTTGATGATTGTATTAATTTGCAAATCCTACTGGAGCTTGGATCATATACCAGTTATCAAGTAAAATGATCCTTGTGGGTCCCATTTCATAAAACTTGTTATCAGTAACAATTGCCTCATTTCTATGACAAATCCACTCTCGGCCAATCAGATTCAAGGATTTCAGTAGCTTATAACAACTATTGTAACTTGTTATCGATAACAAGTTTTATGAAATGGGGCCCTGATGTCAGTTTCTGCTCAGAATACCATATTACATGGTCATGTATGGGACAACACCAAAAGACCTAATACCAGGTCCCTGTTTCATAAAACTTGTCATCAATGACAAGTTGCAATAACTGTTATAAGCTACTGAAATCCTTGCATCTGATTTGCCGAGGGCAAATTTGTCGGTAAAAATCACTGACAAGACACTTCATGAAACGCCCCCCTGGGACTTGCTCTCACATAAATGTAACCACATTTTACATGTTGTTTTGTTTTGAAGAAATGTGGAATTTTTCATTACTTTCATGTCTAAGTGGGAAGTTGAATTTAGTCTTTAATTGTTTGAAGAATTTAAGAGGAGAGAGTATTTATCTTTCTTTAATTCCCTTTATAAAGACCCATAAATGTACTTGTTCTAATAAAAAAAAAATTTGAACCTCAATGATTGTTTTCATGCTTCATTTGATTATTGTAATATAAATTATTTCACACCCTTACATGTTCAAATAAGTTATGTATATTTTAATCATTAGAGATTTTTTGCAGCTGGGAATAAATGTGTAAGAGGTTCCAACAATGCTATCATCTGTAGAGATACCGCTCCCCCTCCCCTTAAAACAATAAATGTAAGACAAGTTGGATTTTGCCTATTTGTTATTGATTTATAGATATAGAATTATAGATAGAAACAACAGAGGAAATATTGTTTGAAATATGATATATACCGAACCAAGAAAACCCATCGTAAATTACAAAAAGGCACTAAGCTGTTTATTCAAGTTGATGATATATCATATTGATAATTTATGTTTCCTTCATGACTGTAGTATTGCAAAGCATAAAATGAGTTGCCACGGAGGGGCCCCTTTGCATAATATTTCCATTCGCATTGAGTACTTGTGAATGTGTAAAATGCCGATATTAATACACAGTCATTCAATGTGCATATGTGCGATTGACCGATAGGCATTCATTATTTGTGTATTTGCAGATTGCAGAAATTAGAGGGGCCCCACCAGCGCTTTGCATTTTTAAGAAATAGCCAGCGGGGGGTGGGCAAGTCATGCATGCAAATCAGATTTTAACGGTCTTGATTCAAGCCTCTTGATTAGTGAAAATCCATTTGTAATATCTCAAGGGGGCATGGGGGGGGGGGGGGGGGGTACAATACAGTGTGTTTTAGTTGTAACATTAAAGGGAAAGTAATCCCTCATAGAATGTTATTATTGATCTTTACTTTAATAAAAAGATGATTTTTCAATTCTGGGGTTCTTTCTTTGATGTTCTCTTAAACCTTTACTGGTTGGTTTCTCTCTCATATGCATGAGCGGGGGCTTGTTATTACAGTCAAGGTAATGAAATAGAATCCCCTCTTTTTGTAAAAATGCTGGTATATTATTCCTAAAGATTGCAGATTCCCCCCCCCCCCCCTCCCCTCATGGAATGATATAATTGGCCTGCGCAATTGCTTAAGGGTCGTGTAAAGGTGTGGTTGCTAAAAAGAAATCTTGTTGAATATTGTCTAGTATAGTAGCCTAGTAGTAGTAGTATAGTAGTAGTATTGAAATTACATAATTGGCCTGCACAATTGCTCTTATAATTAAGGGTGGTGTAAAGGTGTGGTTGCTAAAAAGAATATTGTCTAGTAGTAGTAGTAGTAGTAGTAGTAGTAGTAGTAGTAGTAGTAGTAGTAGTAGTAGTAGTAGTAGTAGTAGTAGTAGTAGTAGTAGTAGTAGTAGTAGTAGTAGTAGTAGTAGTAGTAGTAGTAGTAGTAGTAGTAGTAGTAGTAGTAGTAGTAGTAGTAGTAGTAGTAGTAGTAGTAGTAGTAGTAGTAGTAGTAGTAGTAGTAGTAGTAGTAGTAGTAGTAGTAGTAGTAGTAGTAGTAGTAGTAGTAGTAGTAGTAGTAGTAGTAGTAGCAGTAGTAATAGTAGTAGTAGTTCTGTTTTTCACATGCTGTACATGATCTCCCATGGATTAATATACTTTCTCATTAAAAGAATGAAATACATGTACATAATTACAGGCCTATCGCCCATCTCTTTCAAATAACTGAAATATTCAGTAGAAGCGTTCTTGGCGGATGATCATAATCAAACTTGTAATCATAATGTTGTGGTCATGGAATCCTGGAGCCTCCTGTAAAGATAGCATGGATTACTTCCTGCGATGATATATATATATATATATATATATATATATATATGTGTGTGTGTGTATATATATAGAGAGAGAGAGAGAGAGAGAGAGAGATAAAACAACCAAGACAGTCGCATTTTAGTGACGCCTTTTGATATTCTATACATTAACTTTTAAAAAAGAAAACATTGTTTATCATGAATCTTTGATGGCAAATATATTGAAACAATCATTGTAGTGCCTTAGTGTAGCATCTGTCGTACCAAAGAAGTAATAATCACTGCTGCACCAGATGCTGTGTAATTTTCATAATGGTTGGGTGAAGGGAGTTGGAACAACTATGCGAACATATTAATACGAATCTTGTCTTGGCACATGCAAGCCAGCGTCACTAATGAATCATTATCTGACGAACACAATGCAAAGCCGTCTTAATGAATCATCGCGGTAAGACGCTGATGCATCCCTTCAATAAATTCAATTAAGAATGCATCAATTGAATTTTACTTTCATAATTAAAAATCCCACACTTTTGATATATATGCATCGCTTCTTCCAAATATTTTTTTAAAAACTACATGCATAATTATGTTAATTGTTTATTATGATTATGCGTGTGACTGTCTGGAGTAGGACAACTGCAAAATCATGATTGACTGTACTTCAAATCCTTGTATGTATAGTATTGGAAGTAAATTATTTTGAAAATTGACTGGAAAATAATTATTGGGAAAGGGTAATTGTATTGGTATAATTGTGCTTTCGAATAATACATTCATTTAAACACGATAAAAACTACTTTCGAAAAATAAACTCAAGACAATTTCAATAGCCCCGTCTATCACCTTTAGAAATGTGCGAATATTACAATGGCGTATCACGTAATCCAAACCTGATTTCTATGGGCAGTACAATAGGCCTTTGAAATTGCCCTTGAGTTTATTTTTCGAAAGTAGTTTTTATCGTGTTTTATGTTATTGCGTAGGTATTTGTGTACAAATTCGATCAACAAGATTATACTGTCATAATGACAGAAGTGATAAAATCTAATTATCGTCTACAAAATGAAATGGCAGAAATTCTGTTTAATGACGTAGTGCTTTCATACAGAGGCAAATCACGAATGAAGATAGTGCATGGAGAACCTCCCTCCTCTTCACACATGCGAATGTAACTATGGTGCGGTCACACTTTTCCATAAAACCTAGCCATAACGGACACGTATGGCCATTTTTTCAGATAAGGGGTGTCGTGGCTCTCCACTGCATGCCTTTTATGCTACTTATTGACGCGTTTTCCTACACTGAAAGAAGAATCTAACTTTCAAACGTTCAACATGTTCAAAATTTTAAAACACCAAGAGTCAGCCATGTCCACTGTATGGCCGCAAACCTGACATGACGTGGTGTAGCGTAGCTTTACGTGGCGGTACGTGGTGTCACGTGGGGTTATATGGCCATTACTGGAAATCATATTGCCGTATACGTATATTAGCGGATAAGCCAGGCCAATTTTTATGAGGATCTGAGGTGGCGAGTGTACGGCTATCACAAGCTCCCCTGCTGCATGGCGCCGTATATATTGGCTTTACTCTGGCCATCATAATTATGCGGCTATAGGACTAGCTTCATATGAAAGTATGACCGCATCATAATGGTTCATTATCTGGTGTACGTACGTGGTGAGATGATTGGGTCATTTTGGCCTGAAGGAGAAAAAAAAAAGAAGAAGCAGTTGGACAAGTGCGTTGAATTAATTTACTGAATGTAGTTTGTCGAATCAGACCCTTTTATCTTTGTATAAGCTCACTTTTTTTTTCCACTGTTCAAATGATGTCAAATCAGAAACAGTTAGTGTATAGGTGGAGACGAATAATCATGATTGCCTGTAGATGAATCGTATGATAATGTAACTGTTACTTGGTGGATAAAATGCGATTTAACAAGGCCATCGATAGGGGTAATTTAAAAAAAATTAAAGTATTCTTTTATTCATTTCTTTTCAGTGAAATCAACAGATATACAAAAACAGAAACATTACAATCATGAATAAAGTATATTATAAACTGAAACTTTTACAATTTACAAGTAAATAAATACGTAAATGGAAAAATGTATACATTCATGGAATGTTCCTATTCATTCTCTTTGTCTTTTTCTTGTCCCCCCCCCCTCCTCTCTCTCTCTCTCTCTTTCTCTCCTTCCTTGAAGATTATTTTTCTCCCAGCTATATGCGTTTCAATTTAACCAACTAATTTTAAAAGCTTCCATCCCTTGTCGATTTCGTATCAGCAGCAATGGAGCGAACTACTAGTATTAAATCTAATACCTCAGATGGATAACGGTATCAAAACGTCGTTTTGGCCTATTTAACCTGCCTTACCGTAAGAATTCTATATTCTATATTTTTACCGCGCTCCATTTTTTGTAGCAAACAAGTTAAGCTGCAGTTGTAGCGGCGTTGTCATGGAAACCATTATCAAGTAATTGTGGATTCATCAAGGTGATGGAACAAACATACACTGCAAGGAAAGATGAAGATATTATTACATGAGTTTCGTTGAAGACAAATATCTTGGAGAGGCGACTATAACAAGGTCTTGGAAAATTTATTTTGAAAATATTATAAGGAGATGATAATAATGACCATTTCTTTTAAAGCGCCTTACAAGTTACAACGTTACCGACCAAATTAATAATAGGGCCTGTTATTATTACAATTTTTACTATCATAATTATTATCATCATTATTATGATTATTATTATTATCATTCCTACTACTAATATTATTAGTTATATTATCATTATTATTTTATTGTTATTATTATCATCATCATCATCATCATTATTATTATTATCATTATTATTGTTATCATTATTATTATTATTATTATTTATTATTATTATTATTATTATCATCATCATCATCATTTCAGTATTATTATTAGTAGTCATATCATCATCATCATCATCATCATTATGTGTATAACACATGTATTCTGCGCCATTGGCGATGAGTTTTTGATTGTTTGGTTCATGTTTCTTTTCTTTCTTTCTTTTTTTTTTTTGGGGGGGGGGAGGGGGGGGGTGTCGCTATCTCTACAATAACATTTTTTCCAGTTCTTCTGCCTGATATTTTGATTAATGCTAGAAGTGTTTTCAAATTAGCATGAAATTACATATAAAGGGGCTACTTCGAATGCGAACTGCAAGGGGAAAATTATGAATTAACTATGGTTGTGTTTAGTCGAGTCAATTTATATGAAGCTTATTCTACAACTCATCAAAATAAAGGATGCTACAGTTGAAAGCTTTTGTTTTAGCTTATAGTTCAGGGGGTAGATCCAGAATTCTGGATTTTGGGCCCTATATCTGTCGATTTGCAATAAAAATACGTTAGGCATCCCCCATCAATATGGCAACTTTGTTCTGATCATCCGTCTTTTCCATTTAACCATGACTTATTCATTCTAAACATAATTCATGAACTGCTTTCCATCATACATACAACACGGAAGAATAGGTACTGTATGGACACCTATCATGTTGATATTTATGACGAGTCGTAATTCCCACTCATCTCATAAAAAATGACAAAAATAGCTGCCGAAGCTTGAGTGGATCTGTTTCCACCATGTATTTCATTATTTATTTCCAATCACAGGTGTGCGAGGTGGGGCTGGGGACCTGGGGCCGCACCCCCCCCCCCCCCCCCCCGAGAATTTTGAAATTACCGATATTCGGGCAACCACCACCTTATATTAGGGCAACCGTTATACAAATTAGGACTTTTACAACATATAAATGACTGGATCGTCTTAAGTGTCTCCTCTTCCACAATACAATTTTATGCTTATATTTTGCATGAAAAATATATTTGTTTTATCACAGTTTTTTTATTATAAATGGGAGAGGAAATCATAAAGTTTCTTTCGAAAAAGAGTTTAAACGTGTTTGATATACAATGTGAAATATATTACAGCAAGCAGCTTGGGGCGCTTAGGGGGGGGGGGTGGACTGAATGACACGTCCCCCGGAAATTTTGAAAACATGAAAAATAGGAAGTAAATAATGAGTAAAAATACAGCTACAGGCTAAAGCTTTGGAGTGCTCTAAAATGCAAAGTTTCACTATCAAAAATGGAAAAATCCTCTTACTCGTTCGTTCCACTCCCTCGTTTAATACACTTATACTTTAGATTAAAGAAAACTGCTGTGAACAGGAATAACACAGGCAGAGTAGTATCAACCCCGGCAAAAATGGTCTTAATGACGAATTTAGCTGCTTATCTTCATAAGAGAAGAGAGAAAATGGTGGATATTAAGCTCAGACTTTGATTTACCTGTGTGAATAAAAGTGCATGCAACGTTTTGTGGGAGAGGATTGATATCAGAGTATAGTTTGTATTGCGTTACTGGCGCTTTAGAAAATAATTCGATTCTTACTGGCTCAGCCCTCTCAAAATTGTTTGCTCATTACGCCACTGTCGGAACCATTTTGTTCACTCTATTCCCCAGACGAACGAGACTGGAAGAAGGAAGGGCCAGCGAGATTCCCGAATTCATGATCCCGCCCCGTCCTTTCTAAAAATCATCATGTCATAACACAATTGTTTTGTTAACAATCACGACTGGAAATCTGGAATTAAATGTTTTTCAGTATCACTTAAAATAATCAGGGAGATGGGGGTATAAAAATGTGTTATAATTTCACCGTGTGTATATTGATATCATGGGCCGCGGAACCGGGGGGGGGGGGGGCTGTTTCATAAAACCTCGGAATAAAAGGTTCGAAAATTGTCATTAATGAGTGAAATCAAATCAACCCCCCCCCCCACACACACACACACACACTTTCAAAAACGATCCGCGGCCCCTGGATATCAAACGAACGATCCTTACTCGGTAACACCTTTTTCAAGGTATTTTTTTTTAATTTTCGGTCTGAACCATTTCTTCTCCTATAATCGACACAAGCAATTTGTTGATAGTGCATGTGGAGCAGTCGTGTTTATTCCAAAATGATGATCAATAAACAGGCGCTGTCCTGCAAAAGTATAGTTGGATTAAATTATAGGAAGTAAGTAAAGAACTTTCTTGGTCCAAGACATGTAGACCAAGAGCCCACGAGACCGAGAGCCACATTGTCGGTCTGGTGAACCCTCAGAAAAGTTGTCAGAAGGTCCACGAGACTGATATTTCAATCTCGTTGGCCTTTAGTCGCGTGGGCCTCCCGACTACTTTTTTGATGGTTCGTCAGAATGACAAATTGGTCTCATGCATGGGCTGTCGGTCTCGTGGGTTGTAGCTTCTTGGTCCCCACACGAAAAGGAAAGGTGATTTGCAATGTTTGATTTGCTTTTTTGGTTTGGAGACTCTAAAATTAAAGCCCATTTAAATGGACAGAGGGGTGACCACTTTTTCAAAATGGTATATATAGATTAACTCTTTTAACCTGCTGGATTCAGCCTTAATAGTGTTGCATCCAGCATGTTAAAAGTATTAATCTAACCCTTTTAAAAAGTGCCCCTTTTAAATGGTGATTTACCATTTCAGTTTTTACAGTGTCCAAAGGCCCTGAAGTACATGATGCATTGTCTAAAAAGCTATCAATCCATGAGACGGGTGTACTCGTTTTTCCTGTTGTTCGTAATTTCGAAACACAAAATTGCCATATAGCAGGGTTTCATAATTCCGTCGAACATTATTTTGTTGAAATACTCCAAAGGTTTATTATTCCGAATGTTCATTTATATTAGGTACATAATTATGATGATAAAATAGGGTTCATATTTCAGAAAATGAAAAAGGGTTCATAGTTCCGAAAATGAAATAGGGTTCATTGTTCCAAAGCTTTGTAATTCCGAAAAATTATGTAGGGTTCTATTACATTTTCGGAATTTTGAACCTTCGAAAAAAAGAACCCTACACTTTCACATTTATGAACCCTATTATATTTTCGGAATTATGAACATTTTTTCGTTTTCGGAATTACGAACCTTCGTAAAAACGACATTGTAACCTCTCGAATCCTACTCCCTATCCCGTTCACTCTAAAAATTATAGTGTTTTCACCATTCAAAAGGACCGAGGAGTGACCACTTTTTTTTTCAAAATGGTATATCAACACTTTTAACATGCTGGATTCAGCCTTTATAGTGTTGCATCCAGCATGTTAAAGGTGTTAATCTACCATTTTAAAAAAGTGGTCACTCCTCGGTCCTTTTAAATGGTGAAAACACTTTAGTTTTTAGAGTGAACCGGATAGGGAGTAGGATTAACATTTACGCTATATAGACGGGGACATACAACTGACGCGTGACCCTTTTAAAACCAAGGTTATTTGCTTGTTGATTTTATTTTCTTCTGAATTGTGCCCCCATCCCTTTAATAAAATAAGGATTTAATACACATCCCCTGGATCCTCCTGATAAAACGGTCAGGATAGTAATCGTGATAATACTGATAATAGATAATCATAACAATTTTACTAAGTACAAACATGAGGCCTGCATGTAACAAAATGAATATGAAATTGATACGTTCCTCGAACATATCAAAACGTGTCCGACTGCCGTCAGTCGTTGATTTCAGTACTCCTGAACATGCTGAAACTTGATCGAGTTGTGTGCAGCTCATAAACATAATTTCCTAAGATTTATGGGAATCTCTTGTAAACAGGATCTTTATTTATAGCATGTCGAAATATTTATCGTAAGGAGCAGCTTGTTGAGCGCAATATAGACAAAATATATGCCTCTGTAATGATATGAATGTCCGTCTATTATTCTTTCCCTATGACGCTGTTATGCACATCATTGCTAACAGAATATCGGTTTCAGTAATCATGATTGCACTCGAGAATTAAAAAAAAACTTACATCCATGTTACAAAATTGGTTTGAAGTTTTATCAGGAAGACACCAAATATGATCACGATCACCCGAAGTCATCTCAAGGGTCATAATTTCAGATCCTGAAGTTTCAAAATGATGCAAACATTTTGAAATACACGTCGATAAATTTGTCGTAGTTATCAATGACGTATTCTGCATGGGTGTGTCCCTATAACGAATCAGGTCCATCCCCCATGACCAGTCTTTCCCATTCAGTCATAATTTAAGTCATCTTTTTAAAAATGAAAACTACATAAATATGTGCGTTTAAACATATTCCGTCTCCTCAAACTTCCCTTAAGACCCCCTCCCCTCCTTCATTTGCAAAACGTGGTTGACAAAGGTGTAGATGAGTACACAATCAATGATTACCATACCTGAGTAAACTTTTAAATAAGAATAGCTCATTAAGCTGTGTGTTATTATTGTTGTCTATGGAAGAGCATTGGTATAACATGTATAATGTAACATGAAAATTGTTTATCTTAGAATGCTGTCATTTGTATAAAGCTAACAAGACTTGAACTAAGCCCTTTTCGCCACGGCGCAGTGTAGTCCCATGTTATGCATTGTATCATTTTATCATATTCAGCATATCTTACTTTATATGTATTCATCATGTCAGAAATGCTATATACTTTGAAAGAAAAAAAAATCTACTACCAGGCTACCATTACAAATAGTCCCTACTCAAATCCCCTCTACTCCCTATTCCTCATCATCCCCGGCCCCCTGATCGGCTTACCCCTCTCTGTTTCTAGAGACGTGGCCTGTGCTAATGAGGTAACGCCACGTAGTTTTAACTATTTTTGCCCACCGTGGTTGCTGTCCGTCCGAAGAGAAAGAAAACATTGGGCAGTTCTAAATGACGTGGAGAATGTCGAGTCACGTTTCCGATTTGTCATTTGTGGCATGATTGCATCAGCAATCATATCGAAAATAGTCATGAAACCCTGGGGAAATATCCATATTAATGAAAAGAGAGGATAGAGATGCTGCTTGTCCTTTTGAGAACTCAGCATATTTGTTGTGTCAAATACATTTTCCCATGACATATCTTGAGCTAAGAAGGAGATAAGCTGCACCTTGGGAGATAACTGGGAAAATATAACATTTTGTATAAAAACATATGGAGAGTTGTCCTACTAAACCTGTCACTTTGAAGCAACATTGCCAGTTTAAGGATTACCCTAGAAAGCCTTGAGATTTTTCAAACTTCCATAACTTTCTCATTTCGTAACCGACTTTGATGGAACTTTTTTTTAGAATTGCTTCTCTCTATCCTCTCTTTTCATTAAAATTGATTTTCCCCCAGTGTTTCATTCTCCTTCAAAAAAAAAAACTTAGCATACAATGATCGATGAGTATTGCGTTGACACCGACGTGTTAAACAATAAATCAAAATCTATTGAAGAATTTACATGTATTTACAATTGAAATAGAATATAATTATAACAAGAAACACGGTATAAAGAACAAAAAAGAGAGAGAAAAATTAAAAACTGAAGAAAAAAAAATGACTGGAGAACCTGTGGATAGAGCCTGGGCCATGATAAAGAAGAAATTTAAAAGAATATATTTTACAAATTTGAATAATTTGTACAATTGAAATAAAATACATAACAAGATAGAATAGCAAGAAAGACCCCCCCCCCCAAAAAAAAAGAAAACTTAAAAGCTGAAGAAAAAAATAATGACAGGAGAATCTGTGAATGGAGCCTGTGCCATGACAAAAAGAAATTAAAAAGAATATCGGTTTATGAGTAAAGGAGGAAAAACCAGTTTTAACATTGAAACCTATAATTATGTAAACGTATTAAAATTATCATGACTTTCATTGGAGGGTTATGAAAAATCATATGTGTACGAGCTCTTTTAGGGCACTCGTCCACCATTTCAGTATTGGTGAAATATCATGTTAAATATTTGCTATTGGTTACTGTATCATCTAACACAATCTAACAACAATATTTGACAGTGCATTTTATCATATTTACAGTTATAATAGTATGACTACAATCGTGTAGCCATAATAGTCGGTTATTAAACTACATGTAATTTCAGTTCTCAAGAAATGGCCAGAGCATTTCTTAAATGATATATAAGCCAGTGAATAGTATTAGAAAATGGTTGAATAATTTTTATATATTCAGTCTGTTTTCATCTTAGGCCTATCAGTGTGCAGTAGAGAGAATTTATCAAAATATACCACATTGATTTATGAGTAACGTCGATAATACTACCCGCTTTTGGAATCGACTTTCTGATGCAAGAGGACCTTCTATTTATAAACACACCTCCACGTGTACATTTATTGCGTCATAATGAAGTGCACACACCAATTAGTGAAATGACCAATCACAACCCCGTTCGATGACGTAGTCTCCCTGTATCGTAGCCAATCACAAATCGACACGCATAGCTATACCCGAAAACTCTATCTATATTGATTGTATACACAATTGAGAATCATAGGGAGCTGGCAAAGAAAAACGACATGTAGTAGACGACGAAAAACTCAACTTTCAGATCGAATTTTGTTGCGACCGGGTGGGTTTAACCCTCTCCCAAAAGATATACACCCGAAGGAAGTCTTTGAGAGGCATCTAAGATGGCTTCCACTAAAATAATTATCGCGACTGTCCCAAAATCCGACCAAATTAAAACTTTCAATTTGTTGCCAGCATCGAGGAAAGCACAGATTCTGCAGCAGATGGCCGCAGCGACGGATGCTAAGCTGGGTCTGCAGGCCTCCAAGCCGGCTATGCCAGATTCCAATCCAGCACCGAGAAAGAGACAAAGATTGACACATCTTTCGACTGAAGAAAAAATGATGAGAAGGTAATTTTCATTTTTTTTCATAAATGGGGCAAACATGTTGTATTATTGATTGTTACAAGCGAGAATCAGAGATTGTGTGTATGTGTGTGTGTGTGGGGGGGGGGGGGGGGTGTTTTTATTTAATGATGAAGTGAGAAATGAGATAAGGCATGTGCATGAATGAATTGAACATATCAAATACATGTATGCAGCTGATCACGAAACAGCTGTTATTTTTCTCAAGTCAATGTGGTGACTCTTGGGAATGAATCAATAATTTCTAAGTTTTATAATGTTGAAAAAAATTGGTAGGCCTAATTGATTTTTTTGTGTGCAATTAAAAAAAGGGTAATTATTTGGGATAATTAATGGAGGAAAAGGTGTTAGATCTTGATTTAATCAGGGAATCTACTCACACTGGTGTGGACTTAGGGGGGTGCAACTGGTCCATGCTGATTGCCCCCCCCCCCCCCCCAGCTTAAAACCCAACCTGGCATAGGTCTACCTTTTAAAAGTGCAAAAATATGTTTCCTCCTTGTGTTCTTATGCCCCTAAAGATGTGAAAACTTTTTTTAAAAGAAATAATCGGTGAAGTAAGATAAATTTGCTCATAAAACCTTTTTCTTTGGGGCGGGGATCATAATTGTAACAGAATTGTAAAAAAAAAAGTATAGGCCTAATATATTTTGATTCATTTGAATATTGTAACTATGGTCATCATTGCATGGGCATCCCACTTCTGTTCCCTTGTTTGGGGGGGGGGGGGGTGGGAGAAATGAGAAAATGCAAACTGAGAAAAACAATAAATAAAGATCAGTTGTCAGAAGAAAAAAAAATCTCAAGTGAAAATCATTGAAACAAATGTTGAAATTTTTGTTTTAAATAAACCATTTCAATTCATATATTATATCAATGAAATTTTTTTAAAATCTGAATTTAATAGTCATATCTGCTTTGGCTTCAAAGTACCCCACAAGTGAAGGAATCTTATTTTCTTTGACCCTAGATTATTCAATTTTTTTTTTTATAAACATGTATTATAATGACTTGTATATTTTGTATAACAAATTATTTTTTTAATGGTTTCAATCAGGAAACTGAAGAACAGAGTAGCAGCTCAGACAGCAAGGGACAGAAAGAAAGCCCAGTTTGATGACCTTGAGGCTACTCTAACTGCCATGGAGGTCAGAACTAAACAGCTTCTCATGGAGAACACCCTCCTGAAGAAACAGAATCAGTCCTTGCAGGAAGAGAACAAAGAACTGAAGGAACGCCTTCAGGGAAACAAAGAAGAGACACAGTCCGTGGTAAGTTTTCCGATTTCTGTAACGCCAAGTAAAAATGAGATCCAGATTTTCGTCCTTGCCCACTGGCATTTTTTGTATCTACCTCCATTCTTGGTACTTGATGTACATGTACTAGTATTTGGTTTGGCATGAAATTAAGATTTTGAGAATACTGGCATAATGGGATAACAGAATTTTTTAATATGATGTGATATGTACTTGTTTTTAACTTCTGTAGTGCATGGATGAACAAAATTTTATTAAGAAAAGCTTGTCATGAAATTGACCCCTCAGCATACATGTAAGTAGGTTTTATTGTGATTCTATCAAATCTTGTGCTTACTGAGGGGCGGGGGTGTTTTGTTTGTTCAAAACACCCCTTTTGGTGTTATTTGGTGTTAAACACCCCCTTTGGATGTTGATAACTTTTTTTTTTTTTGCTTGTCAGATAATTTTGAGTAAAAAGACACCCAAAAATGCTGATAAACTTTTTTTTTAAATTCTAATTTTTTTATTGCTTGTCAAAGAATTTTGGAGTAAAAAACACCCCCCTTAAATCCCTAAAATCCTGGGTATGCCACTGTTTCAAATCTATTGGTGGATTCATTAAAAGATGTGATCTATAGTATAAAGCATTCTCATTCTTGTCTGAAAAGGAAACTGAAAACATGAAGTTAAATCCTTCTTAACTTTTATGTGAAATATTATTGAGACATACTGTGATGATAATTGTTAGGAAGTTTAAATAATGTAGTATGTGCTGAAGCTGGAAGTCAAAGTCATATATGCATTTAATGTTAAAAGAAATTGAATTGTGTGATACCCATCAGAGACATATTCGAATATGACATTTTCAACTTCATTGTTTTATTTGTTATTCACAAAGTCAGGTTGTAATGTTATTCTGGTACATCACAGACATATTGGCAAATTTCTAGAGCCAGTATAATATAAATGATAAGCTAGCAAATACCAGTGTCTAATAAATTTCTACAATTAATCTCTCCTGTTTCAGGTTGTTTTGGATCATGGCTATTGCATGGATACCACCCCTTCCCCTGTCCCCGTCAGTACACAGCCGATCGTGAAGCAAGAGGTCGATGTCGAGTCACCTGAGTCCGCAGCACTCAATGCTCCTCCGCAGCAGGAGTTGGCTCGACTTTTCCTCGCCTTCCTCTCGATGATGCTGACGTGGAGTCTGACGATGAGCTTCTCAGGGTGCTCGGCCAGCTCAACCAGGCAGCCGTCAGTGGAGCCATTCGCCTTCTCCGCTCGTCAGAAGGCAGTGATGAGCAGGGAGGAGGAGGAGCCGTTGTGCCTGGTGACACGGAAGACCAGCCAGGGCAGCAGGGAGTGGTGGGGCCCACAGCAGCAGAGCTGGAATCCATCAAAGAACTGATCCAGTTTGACCACGAGTACTTGAAGCCTGTTATAGATGTTCAAAATAAGAGCACTATCAACGGAAGCAGTCTTGTCGCTAACGCATCCGTGACACAAGATACAGCTCAAATCCCTCAGTCGATGGATCCCCAAATAACCAGCACATGTATTACACAGATTGGTGAAATGGACACTGCTCAATCCTTCAAGATAGAAGGAGAAGATGAAATGGACCTACTTCTCGCCATGGGTACTGATAAAAACACATTCGATGACTTTGAAACCTCAAACCCACTGAACTCGGACACTTCCTTCACCTGTGACCTCAAGGAACTCATGGGCTTGGTCTCAACAACAAAGGACTATGATTCTCACAGCTTGAGTGGGAAAAGTGACTATGGGTCCGGGTCAGACTCCGGTATCAGTGATGCCCCAGGTCTCCATTTAGTGATGAGGGAGGCCCTCTGGGGTCTCCTAGACTTGGAGATGGATTGTGGGAGGAGTCATTTACTGATCTTTTCCCCTCGCTTGATTTGTAAATTTCTCGAACTAGAAGTCCTTACGTTCATCTTCATTTCCATTCCCATGATAAGGTTATCTTCATAGTTTTTGGATATATACATGTACCAGTATTTAGAGTTTGGAGAGCCATTATGTCAAATAGCACAATGTGTGTGGCTGTGTGCTCATTTCTTCTGTTGCAAAATTCAAAGGCGTAAATAAAAAAATTTCAAAAGTAGAATCATTGAAATTGATTTTACTTCGATTTTGCATTCCACATAATGGCAACAAGTTGAGCAAAAATTGCTTGAGGAAGTGTATGAAATTCTGGATATTCTTCTAAAAATAGTGCAGGGCAGAATCCCTTGTGTGTTTATTTATTATGAAATGAGTTGAAAGGATGCTAATTTTATAAAAGTACTATTATTTAAAGTTATGTAGCATACAGGAGTAATGAGTTGCCCTTTCAATGTATTTGGATTACCCTGTACATTTCATTTTGCTTGTTATTTTGTTGATCGTCATTGTGTTCTCATGGTAATGAGGAAGTCGTCCAACGTTTCAACATTTTGACATCTCAACAACAACTAAACTGATTTGACTGACTTCATTTGTAATGAAGCCTATACATGTAAATCTCTATCCTGATTTAGTGTACCCAGAAGAGAAGTATGCATTGTTTTCACCAACAATTGTATAAATATTTAGAGTCACTTAATTTTATATGTGAAAACAGTGATCCTTCATCAATCTGTGTAAGCACGCATTGTAAATAGCGCATTTATTTTGAACATCTATTAAAAAGGCTAAAAGCACAATTTTTTTTTAGTTTTCTTTCTTTTTCAGTGACATGATGTTCATTTTTGTCCTATTTGTTTTGTAAATTCTTCTTAGATCTTACATCTCTCTCTCTCGCTGTCCCTGTCTTTCTCCTCTTTTCTCTGTTACAACAAACTCTTTGGGACCAAGGAAATAACCTCTTTATATCGATACCTTGTTATATCGGGCTAAAAACAATAGAATATAAAGAAGTGGGTCCAGTAAAATTATAACGAGAGTTTTGTTATAACAGTGTTCTTTATTAAGAGGTTCCACTGTATTCAGGTGTGAATTTTTGAAGCAGGAGAATGGATGAGCTGGACGACGATAGA